>JAKUCV010003721.1:187106-232384 GCA_028386065.3 Turnera subulata
CTAGCTTATCCGTGACGGGGCCCGGTAAAGATAAAATTGGTATTTGGTTTTTATTCGAGTCTTTTGGTTGGGCTGTTTAGCCTGTGTTCTTGGACTTGAGTAATTTTTAGTGTCCATATTGATGGTCTTTCCATTGTCGTGAGCACTTCGGACTCACCCCTCACCTGCGGGCTTTCATCCCGTAGGATGAGTTGTTTCATGTACAGGCTTGGTGCATTCCAGACAGGCTGCGGCGTTATCCCTTGGACGGGCTTGGATCCATAGTTTGCATGTGTCGCATATAGTGTTAGTGAGTTTTATAAGTCTTCCGCTGTGCATGTTTTCACTATTATTGGGCCATTGGGCCGGGATTTATTATTATGTTGTTTTACTATTTTGGGCCGTTGGGCCCGAGTTGTTATTGTTCACACTGTATGCTTGGGTTTATTTGATTGGGTTGTCACAGTTCCGGCTTGTGTTTACTGTGTACGGTAAATACGGGTCGGGGCGTCTCAAAATGTCACCACAAGGACCGTTTAGATCGATCGTGATGCAGATGACATGCTTGAAGGAAACAACAAAAATCCATAACACGTATGAATCAAAATTCATTCCACGAGAATCAATTTGTGGCAAGCAGCATAAAAGCCACAACAGCCACAAAAGAGCCACATTGATCACATTACTTGCAATTTTTTTTATATAAAATGTCAATTTGAGGCATAAAAATATAAGATAAGTGTTTTTTTAAATATAAGATGAGTTCGAGAGTGTTTTTTTTAATATTTTAGTTACTATAATCTGCTCCATGTTTTCTTTCCTTAAAAAAAAAAAAAGGTTTATATCTTGGTCTAATGGTTTGGCTCCGATTTTGTATAACAAAAACAAAAAAATTACTAATTTTGGTATTAAAGTATTAACTAACGTTTATATTCATGTATTTTTTTAAGAATTCATATTCAAAACATATTTAATTTATAACTCACCCCAAAAATTTATATTTTCACAATTGTTTTTCTTCAAATATAGAAAGATATTAAATGATTGTTTAATTATATATGTTGAGAATGATATATTTGATCGCATTGAATGAAAAAATTATTCAATATTTACAAAAATATGAGAACATGTAGAGAACAATGTTATATTTAATTTTTTTATATCAATCAATTTTGAAAGTGGAATTTAAATTTCAAATACAGTTACAAGCCCATTAATAATTATAACATCTAATTAATTTTAACATTTTATAGTGTAATTTTTACATTTATTTAAAGGGTAAGATGATTGTTTTTTGCCTACACTGGAAAATATTTCTGGATCCGCCACTGATTTCAGGTATCGTAGACATATTGCAAGCTGTAACAAATGCATTCGATGTCAGGTTACTATTGAAACTGGAATGCATGTTCTTCGTGACTGCTCGGACTCACAATGGATATAGAAGCAACTAATACAATTGATCGCATGGCCAGACTTTTTCAACTGCGAAAGGGATACATGGCTACTACGAGCAGTGGCGGCAGCCCGGGGGGCTGAGGGTGGCCATGGCCCCCCTTGACTTGTGTTATAACCATAGTATATATCAAACAACATATGAAACATACCTTGGTTCAGTGGTAAAGTGCACAATTACCTCCATACCAACCCGGGTTCAAACCCTCACATCATCTTCTTTCTTTGATTTCTTTTATTTTGGCCCCCTTACAACGGAAGCCAGATCACCTGATGCAATTCTATCCGGTGTTTTACAGTACGCGCGGGTAGTTAGCTTAGTCGCACTAGCTGGTGGTCTTTCTCAATCAGATAGTTTATTACTGTAAGGGGGCCAACGGAAGCCAGATCACCTGATGCAACTCTATCCGGTATTTTGCAGTACGTGCGGAAAGTTAGCTTAGTCGCATTAGCTGGTGCTCTTTCTCAATCGGATAGTTTATTACTGTCCTGGAGTCCCCCGCAAGGAGATTATGTCAAGATTAATGTGGATGCAACGTCGAGCTTTCTTTCCAATGCAATGGCAACGGGAGGTGTGGCGCGGAATTCTCTAGGGCAGTGGCTTAGTGGATTTACACATAGGACCGGTCCCTGTTCTGTTTTTCTGGCAGAGCTGTAGGCTGTTCACTATGGGTTATTACTGGCAGTGGAAAAGGGCTTTCGCAGGGTCATCATTAAGTCAGATAACCAGGGTGTCGTCCAGGTTTTGAATGGCCAACTCTCTAGCCGGTTGCAGCAGCTTTCGGTTGTTGACGATATTCGACTTTTACAAGCAAGTTTGGATGCCGTGCAGTTTCATTGGTGTTATCGCGAGGCGAACTAAGTCGCTGATTACCTTGCCCGTTTGGCACTAACAGTTTCTGCAGAGTTTAAGGTCTTGAACGAAGTTCCCAGAAGCTTATTACGGGTTCTGCTTGTTGATTTCCAGTCTATGTCTGCTGTATCTTAGTCTCTTCTAGACTCTCGATGTAACCAAAAAAAAAAATAGACAAGACCAGTTAACCGACTTAGGTTATCAAAACCGGATCGGGTTGGAGTGTGGACTTGTGTTAACCGACAGCTAATAGTCTATTTGTGTTGTTTTACATCCTTACGATCATATTGTCTACCTTTTTTTTACTTTTCTTTTTTTTAATTCCATCATATTGCCCTAATTAATCATCAATCACATAATTTGGTTTGCACCAATTTTTTTATTCCTCTGTATTACCCTAATTAACTCACCACTTTTATGAAATTGGTCTACATTATCCCATTAATTCATTACTATATTAATTTGTTTAATTAATAAGATAAAGTGGTTAAATCATGAGAAAAACATTTGGTACTAGAATGAATTCAAAGCATGCCTTTCTATTTTTCGTTTCAAAAGCACACGTGAACGCCACGCGTTTAGAAACGGTATTCTTTTAATCCCCCAAAAGAAACAGTCCAGCTAAAACTTCTCTTCGTTTCCAGAGATCATAATCGTGATTGTAAATTGAATCCATTTTGATGATGGAAGTATTAGGAACTCGTTCACAGAAAACAGTGAACTTTAATAAAATCTATTTAATTTTGAAAATATTAAATTGTACATATCATAATTAGGGTATGATTAACCCTTAATTAACGTCGATTAATTTCCCTTGCAATTATAATCTCATTGATTTTCAGATCAATGGAGGAAAGGAAAGTACGTTCTGCTGTATGTTTCTTTTGACGACATATATATATGGTCATATGTAATACCCAGTAAATTCCGCCACATGAACACGGATTAATAGTGATGATAAAATTAAGAATTTGTTTGTTGACAAGTCAGCTAAGTTAAGAACCTGAACTAATAGGCCTCGAAAAATTAGTGGTAGGTAGGTGCAGATATACATCTCAGGCTTTATATTTACAGTCCTATCAAGTTATGAATGTCTGGTTCTCTATCATTCGGACTTTCCTGTCTTGGCAGATTTTTTTTTTTTTCTTTTGATGCACGATTGCCTTGGCAGATATCATATTGACTTGATCGTGTATCCTGGAATTTGGATCACGACCCCAGTTCCAGGTCCAGTTTCTAATAATAATAATAATAATAATAATAATAATAATAATAATAATAATAATAATAATAATAATGAAAGGTTGCAAATTACAATAGCTTGAAATTTGACAGAAGCAAAAAGAACATATATGTAAAAGAAGTCAATAGGGGCGCGTACGTTTACCTTCTACATGTCTTAGTTTCCACAAAATTAGCGCGTTGCATGGAGAAGAAATATCAAAGGTCATACATTTTCTTTCTTTCCTTGTTCAATTCCAGGACACTAGCAAGTGGTGTTAAGTCACCTATTTAAAAGAATGATACTGTACGTGGAAAGAATACACTTCATTATTATAGATAGATAGATAGTAGTTATTGTTGTTCGAGATGAGGCGATTGTTGCGGTTTCTTGACGTCGTTGTTTTGGTGTGCCTGGTGGTGCTTCTCCTCTCTTCCTTATCACAACAGAGAGTTTTGTAAGCCTAGCATTATATGCTACTATAATACATCATTTATATATACAGCTTGAACTAACAACTAAACATACAACTTCCTCATAAATTTTTCGTCTTCAGGAATTCAGGCCAACGGATCGATGATCATAATTACTGACCGGTGGCCCGAGGCAGAGACAAAGATCGACCCAGACCTCGGCCAACACGTCCCAGAGCACCTCCTGGTCCAATCCCATGATCCCCATCCCACCAATTAATCTTTCCTGATGATGATCGTATGAAGCAAATCTTTTACATATGTAATTGCTAAATAAGTACTGTACTGCTGTATGATGCAAAGCCTGTACCATACTTATTGTACCAGGTCATTTTCTTCTTCTTCGTCTTCTTCCGATTACAATTAAAGAACTCAAGGAGATATTCAGAAAATAGTTTACAATATAAATATTCTCTGTTGTTTTTAATTTTTGGTAGGAAATATTCTCTATTTTTAGCTTTTCAATAGCTAGCACATCTTCAAGCTAAATATATATGTGCATAGATGCCATCCCCAAATCATGGGAATTTTTCTAAAAAAATGCTATTGTATTTGTATATCCACGAAGAAGAAAAATCTACATATTCCCATCTGCTAGAGGGCTAGAAAGCAAGAAGTATATTCCATTGCACTAATTGAATGTGTTCATTTACGGGGCTGTTTGCAATACTTTAGTTAATTTGGAAGGTTGAATTTCCACTTACACAAGAAATGATATATAAACACTACTAATTTCTGTCCTGTTTCTTAGGGTAATTGCTTACGGATTAGTAACGGTTTACTTACGGGAAGGGTGTAATTCCATTTTCCATTACATTCGGCCCGTAATTCCATTTTCCATTACATTCGGCTTAGTAGTTACGGATTGCTTACGGAATCGTCCGTAAGAAAATTTTCCTAATGGTTCACTTACCGCCTAGCCATAAGCAAAGTGTTAAAGATAATACTTTCCAATTTCCTTACCGTTTCACCGTAAGCAAATTGTGAAGTATGTTTTTTTTTTAAAGAAAAAATAAATATTATATGAACAGTACTTTTGTGCTTTGTCTAAAAATTTTACAATAAGGTTGATTCTAAATCTGTCATGGAGTACCAAACGCCACTGTCCACTAGTTAAAATCCATGTACAGACTCGTTCATAATTCATAGATTTATAACTCTTACACATTACTAAAATTTGCAGGTTTGTTAATTCTTAGCATAATCGTAGGATAACTAAGGATATAAAGAACTTTTCCAAGGAAGCATGGCTGAAATGGGAAGAAGTGGATAAGGATGTTCGTAATGCACTTTGGAAGAAATTAGGTTGGTTTCAGTTAGTCATCTTTAAATGCAAATTTTGGTTAGTACATGTCTTAAACTAACTTGTGCTTATGCAAATTGCAGGGTAGATATTGTTGGGAGGCTTCAATCACCACTGATGAGGTTCATTCTTTCTACACAAGTACAGCCGCTGCAAAATTGAAGAGCAACTTATATCATGCAAGGGGAAAGGCAGAAAAGAAAGAACCACATGACATTAAGGAGCATGGTCCTGCTTGGATTCCTAAAGCTGCATGGGTTCAACTTTGTGACCATTGGGGTACTGAAGAATGGAAAAAGAAATCAGCCACCAACAGTGCAAACCTTCTTTCCCAGAAAAATGGAACATTAGCCAGACATTCAGCAGACTCTAACTCATTTAAGACCTTGAAGCATAGGTTGGTAAGCTAAAGAATATATCTTCCACATTGTTAATATTTATATGTTTATATAAATTTAATTTTTCCCTTTCAGGAGCGAGACAAAGGCAAGGAGATCACACAAATTGAGTTGTTTGATGAAACCCATAAAAGGAAGAGTGATGGGGAATATCTGGATCCTAAGATTAAAACAATCAAAGTAAGTAATCTGCTGCACTCTCTTAGATGTTTGTAATCGGTAAAGATCTGGTCTTATTGGGTGGGTTGTCTGTGTCCTTTCTGTTCTTCTTTGTTGATTTGGCTGCCCTTTTTTCATGTTTTACATGACATTTTCATACAATTTTTTTACTTGTAATGTAACAGAAACAAATTATTGAATGTCAGATGGGTGTTTGTGACTAGTGGTCACACACATTACACCATAAAACTTATTGCAGTAGAAATGAGTACTTACAGCAGGGAGTTTATTCTCTGGCTGTTAAATGGCATGAATCATGTGATGTTTTTTACATGGCTGTTAAATGCTATGAATTACAATTAGTGAATGCACAGAATGTGTATTTTTTTTTACAGAATTACTGAATGCTCTCATGCACGGAATGTGTTTACATTTGAATTATACTCTAGCATAAAAAGAAATGCAAATCATATATTTGTTCTACTTGGCTGTTAAATGCTTTGCTTTTCTCTGTGCTTTGTTGTAGGATAAATATATTGAATGGCTGAAATCCAAGTATGGGGAGGATTTAGCAAATGCCCCCTCTATTGATCGCTCATTATGGTTGGATTCTGTTGGAGGTATCAAAAAGGGTAGAGTGTTTGGGTTTGGGGAGCCAAGTAGGAAGTTTACAGAATCAATATATTCCAATGGTTCTGTAACTTCACAAAAGGGCGTTGGAGATGAGCCATTTGAAGTTATTGTTCAACGGGAGATTAATGCAATCAAGGAACAACTAGTGGATACTGTCAAGGAGCAGATAGTGGACACGGTAAAAGACACCGTCAAGTGTCAAATTTCAAACACAATAAGGTCTGAAATGAGCGAACACTTTGGCCAGATGATGCAGATGTTTTTAGCTCAAATGAACCCGCAGTTTCGGGCCCCTGAATATGTAACACGACCAGTGGTGATGCCTTGTGGAACTCGCCCTCTTGAGCAGCAGCAATGGACAAACCTTCCATTTGGTCACTTGTCTTTTACTGGGCAGCAACAAATGATGCCTACTGTAGGTGCTTCTTCATCACAGCCATGGCAACAAGCAGTTTCAAGCTCAATGCCGACTTTTCCGAGTGTCTCTACAGGTGCTCCTCCAATTGATCAACCAACATATGTCAATTTTCCCAACTCTATCCCAATGCCAAGTGGTCCTCCACCTCGTCCTACTTCGAAGAACAATTCTGCAGGTTCTCACCAATCAACACATTGATTTATTAACTTGTATTATTATGTTATCTTTGTGGCTTAACGTTTTATTTCGGTAAAAAAATTTTTCTTGTCCCTTCACTTTTCTGTTTTTGCATTTGTTGTCCCTCTTCCTTTTTTTTCACTCAACTTGTCCCTCAACTCTTAATTTACCGGGTCACCTTGTCCTTATTACCACCTACAGCCGGTTGTTGCGTGTGAGGCTGACACGTGTCCGTGGGGCCCACTTCGACTGATTCTATTTTTCTTTTTTTCTTTTTCTTTCTTATTTTCTATTTTCTGGAAATCCTTTTAAGGTTTTATTATATTAATTTTTGAATTTATTATTTTATTGTTTCAATTTTCTTTTTTCTTTTTTCGATTTTGTTTCTTTGAATAATATTCAATTAGAAAATTCTATGACTTTTATAAAAAAAATTCTATTACTTTTTAAAAAAATTGATTAAATCTTTATAGAAAGGAAAAATGGAAAGGAAAAAAACAGGCTTCAACCTCTTCCCTCAATCACCACTACCGCCCCTCAATCACCATTACCGCCGTTCAACCTCTTCCCTCAATCACCACTACAACACCACCCACTGCCACCATCACCATCAATATCACCACAATAATAACAACAAAATCTCTCCAAACCCAATATCTAAATTCAAATCCAAAAATCAAATCTAAAATCCAAAATCAAAAAACCAAAACCAAAAATCAAAAAATCCACACACATCTGCCTCCTCCTTCTTGTGCCTCTGCTCTGCTGCACACCGCCACCGCCGTCGCTTCTGCGCGACACCGATGCCCAGTAGCCAACACCGCCGCCCTCCGTCTGTTTCCCCTCAATTCCTCCACTTCTCACCTGAAGCCGCCACAGTCAGTGGCACTGTCGCTTCTCTACTTCCTCCTGTGCGACAACACCGTCAAGCCGAGATGCTGCCTTCCCTTTGAATCTGTCACCCGCGTCTTCTCTGCCTCTGCCGTACAAGCCCAAGGCAGAAGTGTTTGTTGCGATGATGGAGGTTTTTTTGTGGTTTGCGGATTGAATTTTTTGTATGGTTGCGGGTAAGTAAGGGAGAAGGGAGGAGCAAGAGTGGTGAAGCTGCATCCGCCGTCAAGTCGCGTGCCGCCTTCATCTTCGCCCGACGAGGACGAGGAGGAAGGGGGGTTCCCGACGTGCTAGACCTGTTTCTGGAGCAGCCCTCAGACGCCCTCGTGGGTGGTGGCGCGGGGCCTGGGTTGTCGGACGCCTTGGTGGGTGTTGACGCCAGGAAGGAGACGCCGACGCCCGAGCCTTGCGCGGTGGAGAAGGGACGTGGGGTGGTGGAGGAGGGAAGGGATGAGGTGGTGGTGGGCGGTGGAGATGTGGAGGAGAGGGAGGACAGGAAAGGTGGGTGTGTGAGGGGTGGTGGTGGTGGGGTGAAGAAGAAAGGGAGGGGTAGTGGCGGTGGTGTGTGGGTGTTTATAGCCGATTTTTTTTTTCCTGTCATCTAAATATTTTTTTTGAAAATTCTTGTTGTAATTAAATATTATTCAAAGAAACAAAATCTAGAAAAAGGAAAACGAATTGCAAAATAATAAAACAATAAATTCTTTTTTCTCTTTTATTTATTGCAAAAATTAATATAATAAAACCTTAAAAGGATTTCTGGAAAATAGAAAATAGGAAAGAAAGAGAAAAAAAGAAAAATAGAATCAGCTGAAGTGGGCCCCACGAACACGTGTCAGCGCCACAGCTCCCAACCGGCTGCTGGGGGTCAAAAGGACATGGTGGCCCAGTAATTCAAGAGTTGAGGGACATGAAGAGTGAAAAAAAAGGAAGAGGGACAACAAATGCGAAAACAGAAAAGTGAAGGGACAAGAAAAACTTTTTTACCGTTTTATTTCATTAAGGCAAGGAACTTGGTGCCTGCATGTATTTGTGTTGAGAATTTCAAATTATTTAGAACAATGTCACATTGTATGTTGATTTTGATTAATTAAGGTGTTGAATGTTTGCATTTATTCTATTCTTAGTTTCTGGGTTCAATATTCTACTTTCTAGTGTTTCTGGGTTCAATATTTATGTTTTTGTGTTTCTGGGTTTTGGGTTTGGTTTCATGCGTTTATTTTTTTAAAAAAATTTATTTATTTTTACTTACCGGATGCTTACGGATTTGTTACCACAAATGATTGTAAGTAGAGTTTCTTTCTTACCAATTACTTACCGTTTCCTTATGGAAATATGTATCTACGAATGGGGCCCACTGATTGTTTTGTTATGGAACACTTACCATTTCCTTACGGGTAAATGCCGTTAGGAACGCGTTCCAGCCGTGTACTTACAGAATCCTTACGGATGGGAATTTACTTAAGAACGGTTTGCTTACGGATGGTACCCGTAAGGAAACGGAAAGCAAACAGTAAGAATCGTTTTTCCCGTAAGGAGTTCGTAACCAATAGGTAAGAAAACATGTTTTTCTTACCAATTGCTTACGGGAGGCTGCCCAAAGAAACAGGTCAGAAATTGATAGTGAAACAATTTGAATTTCAGCTTATAAATCAAAATCAAGTTAGAAGAAAAATTATGAAGTGTCCTTTCGGCATAGGAGACGGTTAGTGTAAACTAAACGTTGATGGTGCTATGAAATTAGTTAGTATATATATACTACTTCGGGTGGCCGGGGAATTAATTAGATGTTCTTCAACAGCAGAACTTTAATTTGGGGGTTGTATACTTGTATAATTACGATGCAATTTCCAAGGGATCGTGGATGACGTTTGTTGATGATGGAATCGGATTTTAGAGTGGCTTGAGTGTAATGGCTGGATCTAGTTTACCCTTTCTAGCTAGATCTTGTGCATTCCAAAGTTTTATTGTCCAAACTGTTAGGCTTGGTTTCCTCCACATGGAGCCAGCCATTGTTGAATAAAAAAGAAGGAAGAAAATTAGCACCCAAATGTGGAATTTAAGCACCCATTTGTGGAAATTTTGATGATCTATTTCCTATATAAAGGGAATGAATGAATCTACAAACACACACAACACACAAAGAGGAAGAGTGTGTGAGGGAAAGGGAGAAAGAAAGAAAGAGAGGGAAGAAAAAGAAGTTTAGTCCTTCTATTTTGAGGAAGAAGAAGTTTAGTCCTTCTAAATTTCAAAAGTGACAAAATAGTCCCTCTTATTTTAGTGAGTGACAAAATAGTGGGAAAATACTTTTGGGGTATTTTTGGGAAACACTTGGAAAACACCTTGTGAGTCACTATTTTGGGTAGAACTCTAGGTTTTATTTTGCCCCTAATTATTTTAGGGAAGTCTCTCTTTGTAAGCCTACTATTTTTATAGTGGAAGTTTTCTGCGGGATTGAGCTTGTGGATGTAGCCCAAAAGTTTTGGGTGAACCACGTTAAATTCGGTGTGCCATTTTTGTTGATTGATCATTATTCCGCAAGATAGTACCATCGGACCCAACAACTGGTAGCGGAGTTGAAGGTTCATGCTTTGTCAGGTATAGGTTGTGAATTAATACACTGTGCAAGTGAGTCCTGTCTAGGAGGCTGGGTTTTAAGTGAACCTTTGTTCCTCCAGTCTTTCCTGGGGATTTATCTTGGAATGATAGTTCTGTCTAAGGAGATTGGCTAGGCCATCTTTCCTGGGAATTATCGAATCAGTTAAATTCACTACCTGTTCAGCAGTATTCACGTATACGACACTGTTCACATATACGATACTATTTGTGTATACTGTACTGTTCACATATACGGTACTATTCGCCGCCGGAAGAATTTTTTATCAAAGAAGGCTGTTAAAATTCTTGATTGAAAATGGAGGCGAGGATAAACAAGATGATCACTCTTGATGGCACAAATTACCACCTATGGAGAAACAAGATGAAGGATCTCCTATTCGTGATGAAGATGCATTTACCAGTATTTAGCCTGGTAAAACTTGAAGATAAGTCAGACGAGGAGTGGGAATTTGAACACATCCAAGTCTGCGGCTATATACAGCAATTTGTTGAGAATAATGTTTACAACCACATTTCTGGCATTGAGCATGCTAGAACACTGTGGGAGAAGCTCGAAGAATTGTATGCCTCAAAGACAGGGAACAACAAGCTATTTTACTTGACGAAGTTGATGCAAGTAAAATACCAGGAAGGCAAATTGGTTGCAGATCACCTTAATGAGATGCAAGGGATCGTGGACCAGTTGGCTAGTATGGGCATAAAATTCGACGATGAGGTGCTTGCTCTTATGGTCCTGGCGACTCTCCCAGATTCATGGGAAACCTTGAAGGTTTCAATCACAAACTCTGCACCTAATAGTGTCGTGAGTATGGCAACCGTCAAAAGTGGCATTCTGAATGAAGAGATGAGACGAAGAACACAAGGCTCATCTTCTTCACAGTCAGAGGTCTTGGCTACAGTGACGAGGGGGAGAAGTCAAAACAAGGGTCAAAGCAACCGGGATAAGAGCAGGGGTAAATCCAACAAGTTTGCCAATGTTGAGTGCCATTACTGCAAGAAGAAGGGCCACATCAAAAGATTTTGCCGAGAGTTCAAGAAGGATCAGAAGAAGAACAAAGGCAAAGATGTGAAGAAGGAAGAAAGCAGTGATGACGAAGCTAATTCCTTCGGAGAATTCAATATTGTTTGCAATGATGACATCGTAAATCTTACTACTCAGGAGACGAGTTGGGTGGTTGATAGTGGTACTACTATCCATGCTACACCACGGAGAGAACTCTTCTCATCTTACACGCCTGGTGATTTTGGGTCTATAAGAATGGGAAATGATAAATCCTCGATGGTTGTCGGCATAGGAGATGTTTGCCTAGAGACCATGAACGGGATGAAGCTGCTTCTGAGAGATGTCAGGCATGTTCCAGATATGCGCCTGAATCTAATTTTGTTGATAAGCTCGACGAGGAAGGTTTTTGTAATACCTTCTACAATGGTAAATGGAAGCTCACCAAAGGCTCGCTGGTAGTGGCACGAGGAACAAAAGTGTCAAGGTTGTATGTGACTCAGGCGAGAATTCCTCAACAATTGACAAATTTTGCGGAAAATGAAGACAAGGTCCAGTTATGGCATAGACGCCTTGGGCATATGGGCGAGAAGTCAATGGTGAAGCTTGCTAAGAAGAATGTTCTGTCAGGATTGAATCAAATCCAGCTGAAGAAGTGCAGTCACTATCTAGCTGGTAAGCAAAATAGAGTTTCTTTCAAGAGCTTTCCTCCTTCTAGAAAGAAAGATGTGCTAGAACTGGTACACTCTGATCTGTGCGGGCCTTTCAACAATTCCCTTGATGGTGCCCGATATTTCGTGACATTCATTGATGATCATTCACGAAAGACTTGGGTTTACACATTGAAGTCAAAAGATCAAGTGTTATCAGTCTTCAAGCAGTTCCTAACTATGGTAGAAAGAGAGACAGGAAAGAAACTGAAGTGCATCCGGACAGATAATGGTGGTGAGTATACAGGTCCATTTGATGTTTACTGCAAAGAAAATGGTATTCCGTATCAGTTTACTCCTCCTAAAACTCCACAGTTTGAATGGCTTAGCTGAAAGGATGAACAGAACTTTGATTGAGAGAACCAGATGCTTACTCTCTCACTCGAAGTTACCACAGGTCTTCTAGGGTGAAGCACTACTTACAGCGACTTATGTGCTGAACCATTCACCCTGTGTTCCTCTTCAGACTGAGGCTCCAGAGAAGGTGTGGTCAGGAAGGGATATTTCCTATGATCACTTACAAGTATTTGGGAGCAAAGCTCATGTCCACATTCCGAAGGATGAAAGAAGCAAACTGGATACCAAGCCGAGGCAGTGTGTATTCATCGGTTCTGGTCAAGATATGCTTGGCCATAGGTTCTATGATCCAGTGGAGAAGAAGCTTATCAGGAGTCGAGATATTGTCTTTATGGAGGATCAAACCATAGAAGACATTGACAAAGCAGAGAAGCCTAGTGTTGATCTAGAGGAGTTTCAGTTACCTCCAACAGAGATACCGAGACAAGTTGGAGATGATGTTCAGGATATTCATCCTGAAATTCCAGATACTCCTGTTGAAGATGAGTCAGCAGAAGGTGATAGTAATGAGGATGATGGCAATGATGATACAGTCGGGGATGACCATCCTCAGCCTTCAAGTAACTCTCCTTATCGTACAAGATCTGGCAGAGTTGTGCAACACTCTACCAGATATTCTCCAAGTGATTACTTATTACTCACTGATGGGGGAGAACCAGAAAGCTTTGATGAAGCTGTTAATGATGAGCATAAGGAAAAATAGATACATGCCATGCGAGAAGAGATGGAGTCCTTGCATGAGAATAAAACATTTGAGCTGGTGAAGCTACCTAAAGGCAAGAGAGCTTTGAAAAATAAGTGGGTGTTGAGGATCAAGCATGAAGAGCACAACCCATTTCCCAGATTCAAAGCAAGATTGGTTGTCAAAGGTTTCAGTCAAAGGAAAGGGATAGACTTTGATGAAATTTTCTCACCAGTGATGAAGATGACCTCAATCCGCACGGTGTTGGGATTAGCTGCAAGTCTCAACCTGGAGGTTGAACAGATGGATGTCAAAACAGCCTTCCTACATGGTGATTTGGAAGAAGAAATATACATGGAGCAGCCAGAGGGTTTCCAGCGGAAAGGAACAGAGGATAATGTTTGCAGATTGAGGAAGAGCCTCTACGGCTTAAAACAAGCCCCAAGACAGTGGTATAAGAAGTTTGAGTCTGTGATGGGGCAACAGGGATACAAGAAGACTACTTCAGACCACTGTGTATTCGTCCAGAAATTTTCTGACGATGATTTCATCATCCTATTGCTCTATGTGGATGATATGATGATTGTTGGCCAGAATGTTTCCAGAATCAACAACTTGAAAGCACAACTAAGCAAGTTTTTTGCCATGAAAGACTTGGGGCCAGCAAAACAAATTCTCAGGATGAGAATTATTCGATATCGGCAAGCTAAGAAGATATGGTTGACTCAGGAGAAGTACATTGAGAAAGTGCTTCAGAGGTTCAACATGGATAAGGCTAAAGCAGTTAGTTATCCTCTTGCTAACTACTTTAGAATGAGTTCTGAGCAGAGTCCCTAAACAGATGAGGAGAAAAGAGAGATGGAACGAGTTCCATATGCTTCAGCAGTTGGTAGCTTGATGTATGCCATGGTGTGTACCCGGCCAGATATTGCTCACGCAGTCAGAATGGTAAGTCGATACCTTTCTAATCCTGGTAAAGAGCATTGGAATGCTGTCAAGTGGATTCTCAGGTATCTTCGAGAAAACTCCAGAATGTGTTTATGTTATGGAGAAGACAAACGGGTGCTGGTTGGATACACCGATGCAGATATGGCTGGTGATGTTAGTTCCAGAAAATCTACATCAGGATACCTGATTAATTTTTCAGGGAGAGCTGTTTCATGGCAGTCAAGGCTACAAAAGTGTGTTGCATTGTCAACAACAGAAGTTGAGTTTATTATAGCAACGGAAGCATGCAAGGAGTTGTTATGGATGAAGTAGTTCTTAACTGAACTTGGATTCTCGCAAGACGGTTATCAACTATTTTGTGATAGTCAGAGTGCTATCCATCTTGCGAAAAATGCCTCCTTTCATTCCAGATCAAAACATATTGATGTGAGATACAATTGGATCAGGGATGTGATGGAGAAGAAGATGTTACAACTCGAAAAGATCCATACAGACGAGAATGGATTTGATATGCTGACGAAGACACTTCCAAGAGGGAAGTTTGAATTTTGCCGAGAAGCTGCTGGGATGGTGGATCCCCCCATGTAGTCAGAAAGGGAGAGAATTGTTAGGCTTGGTTTCCTCCATATGGAGCCAGCCATTGTTGAATAAAAAGGAAGGAAGAAAACTAGCACCCAAATGTGGAATTTAAGCACCCATTTGTGGAAATTTTGATGATCTATTTCCTATATAAAGGGAATGAATTCATCTACAAACACACACAACACACAAAGAGGAAGAGTGTGTGAGGGGAAGGGAGAAAGAAAGAAAGAGAAAGAAGAAAAAGAAGTTTAGTCCTTATATTTTGAGGAAGAAGAAGTTTAGTCTTTCTAAATTTCAAAAGTGACAAAACAGTCCCTCTTATTTTAGTGAGTGACAAAATAGTGGGAAAATACTTTTGGGGTATTTTTGGGAAACACTTGGGAAATACCTTGTGAGTCACTATTTTGGGTAGAACTCTAGGTTTTATTTTGCCCCTAATTATTTTAGGGAAGTCTCTCTTTATAAGCCTACTATTTTTATAGTGGAAGTTTTCTGCAGGATGGAGCTTGTGGACATAGCCCAAAAGTTTTGGGTGAACCACGTTAAATTCGGTGTGCCATTTTTGTTGATTGATCATTATTCCGCAAGATAGTACCATCGGGACCCAACACAAACTTAGGCTACAGTTGAAAGTAAGGCAACACAGTACTTAACTACTTATATATCGACTTGGATCTCATGGGATTTTTAGAGTAGATTTTGCCATTATAGTATAAATCGCTCACCGAATCCATACTAAACACTACAAAAAAGCGGACAGATTGCGGCAGTTATTTTGTGGGAGTTAGAAAGAACCCCTGTAATTTGTTGTTTTTTGCGTGAGTTTTGAAGCTCCCACCAAATAACTCTAAATATTAGAGGCAGTTCTCTCTAATTTACGAGAGTTTTACTCAAATTATAATTTTTTTATGAGACCTAAATTATAATTTATATACCTTTTTTTCAAAGTTATCATTCACGGTTTAGTAGCTCTAACTATTTTTCATCTAAATCCCTAACATTTTTCTTTCCAGAAAAAAAAAAAATTCTCAACGGCGACCCCCACCACTCTCCTCCGTCTATCCCACCTCTCTCCTCCGCCTCTCACCTCTCTCTCCTCTCCCTCCCCGACATCTCTCCTCCGCCGTTTCCACCTCTCTCCTCCACCGTCTCCACCTCTCTCCTCTGTCTCTCGCCTCTCTCGCCGTCTCCACCTCTCTCCTTTGTCTCTCGCCGTCTCCACCTCTCTCCTCTATCTCTCGCCTCTCTCGCCGTCCTCCCACGCTGCCATCATCTTCCTCAGCTCCGTCGCTGCTGCGCCGAGCGTGATAACGGAACCTCCAGGTTTTTCCTCGTCTTCTCGCGTTCATCGACTGTGTGAGGTCTGTCCCGAAGAATTGGAAGAAGACAATTCCGATCCTCGATCGACAAAGGGCCGGATTTAGGAGCTGAAGCTGAAACCCCTAAGAGTTCTAAAGATGCGGGATCTCCCTCTTCTATTGATAAAGAAAAGCAGGTAAGTAATAAATTATGCATCTTTTTCATCGAATGCAGGTATCATGTATATTGCTCCTAAGAGGTTCTATTCTAATGACATGATATGTCTTCATTCATCTAGGCAACAGATAATGAATAGTCTGTCTCACAAAAAGGCAAGGATGAGCCTGCGCAGTTGTATCTGAAACTAGAGAAGTTGCATTCTTCTTATCATTGCTTTTTATTTGATTAAAGCATTTTAAGGTTAGGAGGTGAATATTTGTGATTAGTTGTTCCCAAAACGTTTTAGCTCCCAGCTTTGTCTTGCTAGTGTGTGTCTAGCTTAATTCAGCTGTTCTAGAGAATAGAACAATTGATTGTAGTAGTTGTAAATGCTGGTGAAGTCTGAATTTTATCTTGGTTTTCAATTGATTGTGTACTTGGATGCTGCATTCTAGTTGGATGTGTTAATTTTTCCATTTTTTTTCTATTTTTTGGTGTTAATTGCAGCTACCCTTAAGTATTGGTAGGTTCTAGCCATGTATTAGGCTTAATTATATATAAAAAAACGATTTAAAGGTTGTGGGGGTTTAAAATCCCACAAATTTGATCATTTTTTAAGCGACTTTAAAATCCTATTCTTTAAAAAAAATAGTGGGGGTTCAACTCCCACAACAAAACTCCCCCTAACTTAAATTTTAATTTGTGGGAGTTGTTGTAGAGGTTGTCTAAAAATTCTCACTAATACTTTATGGCACCTCTTAAGGAGGGAGTTTGATGAACTCTCCCTAATTTTCCCAAATAGAATTTGTGGGAGTTAAAACTCCCACAACTTGTTCATAAAAACTCCCACAATCCATCAATTTTTTTTAGTGAAGTCTCCAACTTACTACTGTTGCACTTGGACAAAAAAAATATATTAAAGAAAGTAATAAGAGGAAGAAACAGAGTTGGTATAATTTCAATGAGATTTAGCCATTAATTTAGAAGATAATTTTAAAGAAGAGAAATTAGAGAGCTGGGGTATGGAAAGTGAATTTCTTCTTGATCAGCATGTGTTTAGAAACACTATTATTCTTATTACAAAAAGAAAATTTCTAGTTGTTTTTCATAAGAAAGAAAATTGTCCAGTTTCAATTCCCTTTGTCTAGAAGAATAAATCGTGATTAGAATTATTAAATTTCATTATGCTAATAGAACTATTACGATTTAATTTTTGGAAAGTAATAAACTTAGGTTCATCAAATCAATTTTTTGCATATATAGTGGGCGGTCGCCTTTGTGTTCAGTCTCTCATCACTGTCATCACTGTCTTTTTAATTTCTTTCCTATCACATTCCTGGTTAAGGTTTCATACCAAGAGAGTATGTTTTATTTCTGAGATCTGCATGCTCACGCCGGACGCAGGAGTTTAAGGTCAACTAGCAAATGCAGCAAGAAATTCCCACCCGCTTTAAAGAGGACGCAATGAAGCTAAGTGATGATGAGAAGATCATATAAAGGAATTAATTTTCTGGAATATCCCTTAATAGATATCAATTTCCATTGGAACTATGCAGTCGTTTTTTTTTTTTTTGAAAGAATGGAGGAAAGTAGGTATCTTATTCTTTCTCTTGGCCACCACCTACATAGTCATATGTAATACAAGTACTTCACCACATGAACACGTTAAGTTTGCATTAATAACAATATATACTAATGATAATGAGAGAGGTAGCAATCGCTAAAAATTTGACAGAGTCAAAAGAAAAAAATTGAAGTCAATCGGGGGCGTTTACGTTCTTCATGTCTTAGTTTCCAGTTTCCACCAAATTAATTAGCGCGTTGCATGGAGAAGAAATATCAAAAGGTCACACTTTTTCTTTCTTCGATTCTCTATTCAATCCCAATACTTGTTAGCTAGTCACCTATATATTTAATTCGGTGGGGGAAAGAACAAACTGCATGGGAAAGTCATACTTCATTATTTATAATAGATATATAGTCTTGGTTTGGTTGATCGAGATGAGGAGATTGTTTCTGTTTCTTGATGTCGTTCGTTTGATGTGCCTGGTGGTGCTTCTCCTCTCTCCCTTATCGCAACAGAGAGTATTGTAAGG
Source organism: Turnera subulata (assembly GCA_028386065.3). NCBI lineage: Eukaryota > Viridiplantae > Streptophyta > Magnoliopsida > Malpighiales > Passifloraceae > Turnera > Turnera subulata. The sequence goes on from JAKUCV010003721.1 coordinate 205,520, forward strand.
CTAAGATTTCATCATTTCTTAATTAAGTATATATATTATATACAGCTTAATTTGAATTGAACTAACTACTAACACAACCCCACCATCATCAATTTTTCTTCTGCAGGATTTCAGGCCAACGGATCGATGTTTATAATTTCCGGAACTCGCCCCGAGGAGGCAGAGACAAAGATCAACCGAGACCGGGGCCAGCTTCCCCCAAAGCACCACCTGGTCTAATTCCATGATCCCCGTCCTACCAATCTGTCGTGATGATCATATTAGGCAAATCTTTTTATATAGTTAGTTGCTAAATAAAGTACTGTACTATTTTATGATGCAAAGCCTGCACATACTTATTGTACCCGGTCATTTTCTTCTTCTTCTTTTGCTTACAATGAAAGAACTCAAGGAGAGATTCAGAAAATAGTTTACAAAATAAATATCCTCTGTTGTTTTTTTGGTGGGATTTATCCTCTATTGTTAGCTTTTCAATATCACTTATCTTCAATTCCTTAAAAAAAAAAAAAAACGTATCTTCAAGCTAAATATGAGCATCCCATCCCTATTAATTTTTTTCTTAAAAGAAATCTTAATACACCCTCTGCTAGAAAGCTAGAAGCAAGAAGTATATTATTATTCAACCAAGGTTGTAAAAAACCCTTGGTCGGATTCATAAGCTTTCACGAGCTTACGATATTAAGCAGGAATGTATCGAAAACAGGAGCAAAGTACTCGTTTCTTGGTCGAAATTACTTAATATTATTTTTTACTCGTTAAACCTTCTAAAATCCTTCTAAACTTCAAAATTTGCAAGAAGAATAGGGGTGTAAACGAGCCAAGTAGTGCCTTGCTCAACTCGAGCTCGTTACGGAATCCCAAGCTCGAGCTCGATCGAGCTTGCATATTTAAACTCGAGCTTGAGCTCGTTTGATTTTGCCATTACTCGAGTTCGGCTCGTTAAGGCTCGATAAGTAGTGGTTTTCTTCGGTAGCTAGATCTGAGCTCGTTAATGAAAGCTCGTTTAAGCTCGTCAAAATAGACATTCAGAATATTTTGAACAATACAATCCAAAGTCCAAATATAACTAAAATTTGGTAAACACTTAATGAAGGATGAGCAAAAAATTTCTGCAAAACACTCAATGAATGAACCATGGCAACAAGCTCCAAAACTCTAAATCAACACTCCCTCCTTGGAAAATCAACATACACCGTAAGCATAATCACCACAAAAAACCATACAATTTCAACACTACAAACAAAACAGAACACAACACACTACAAGCACTTATCCAACAAATTCAGTGAAATGGTCCATAACCATATCCAACCATTCACAAGAAGCATCAGCATGAGAGGATCCAATCCAATGAATCAACAATTTGATGATACTAGTATTGCCTCTTCTCGTTGGCTTCCTATCAGGGATCCAATCCATAACCATATCCCACCAACACAGACCAACCTCACGTACCCTACAGGTTGTTCAATTCTGAGCCCTACAGCACTGCTTCAGATACATAAGAATTGAAGATTTACTTTAGGGAAAGCAACTCTGACAATAAGATCTAAAAAAATGTTTTCTAAAGGTTTGCCACTGAAGTCCCCTGATTAGAAGGCTGCAAGTAATGCTTAAATGACAATTCATAGGTTGAAGTTCCTATCTTACTATTCCTACTGAGTTTGCAGGATGAATCACATAGATACTCAAAAGTGTGGATAACAATTTATCGGCAGATTTAAGCCAACTCGTCAAAACAAAAACCAAAAAGGCATTATCTGAACCTCCAAGTTTCTGATCATCTGCTGCCTAAAAGCATCATCTGGATGAATCTGTTTAAGAACCATGAAATCAATTAAAAACTATGTTCTGATAAAAGACCAATACGCAACTTAAAGAAAACTAGTAATACAAATTGAAATAGTTCCTGACACAGAAGCAAATATCAAAGACAGCTATCTTAGAACTTAGAAGGCTCATACATGCTCTTATAAGAAAAACACAACTGTTGAAAATGTATTTGAAGTCCATCCAACTATAGCACATGTTGAATCAGGATCCAAGTATATTAGGACACATTCTGCAAAAACAGACGCGAAAAGAGATGTAACCAGACAAGAGACTAATGAAATTTGATGAAACCACGGAGAGGAGAGAAGAATTGACTCTTCATACACACCTGGGATCCATACCAGCGACGGCTATGACATCGTTGAGCTTTTGTATATTGCGCAAGTCAACATGAAATAGCTTGTAAGAATCGCTAATCACTTCTCCTTTCTCTGCAAAGTAGAGAAAGCAGGAACGAAGGTGCTTATAGCTAAACGATCAATGTGATAATATACACCCAATACACTGAAAAGAGTGGAGCACATTTCCCCAATATGAAGCAGATACCCAACGATGGACAATTGCATCAAACTAGTACGCTTACCTGGAGCTGAAAATACGTGGTATCAAAGCCTGCTCCGAGAGACAATATCTGCTTCTTCGTGGAATCTGTTCCGTCACTTTTGCAATCTAGAAACTGAAAGAGAAGTTTGCGAAGTTTGCTACACCCGAGCACCAACACATCCAACAACCCCGACCAAACACCAATCAGCAACACACAACCATCAGCTAGAGAAGAAGACAGACAAAGAAGAGAAATAGAGGAGCGGCTGCAGGGCACTTACCGGAAATCAAATCCCCACTGCAGATCACTGACCCTGAACTCAACTCGCAGCGGAGCCCTGTAACAGCACTGCCGAACCAAAAACAACACACCCGACCACCACACGTTGCCGGCGACACGATACAACCACCTCATCAGCACGAAAACGAAACGAAAAAAAAAAAGAAAAAGAGAAAGCGAACAGAGGAGCGGCAAAGCTTACCAGAGAAGACGAAGGCATGCAACGAAAATGTTGGGTGACTGTCTCAAAAGCATTTAACAGCTGACCGTCTCAAAACTCTTCAATCACCTTAGCTCAGGAACCAGCAGGCTCGGTGAGCCACGACCGACGATGGATGGGTGTTTGGGTGATTGGGTTTTGTCGTAGAGATGACAAATTGGGGCTTTTTCTTGTCTAGGTTTAGAGAAATCGAGCCACCTCCCCGCTGCTGCAGTGATAAAGTGAGGGAAACGAAGGGGAGACGGTGGTGGAGGCGGAAGAGAAGGATGGAAGAGATGCACTGGCTGGAAAGAAAATGAAGAAAGAGAGAGAGAAGATGAGGGTCGTGCTCCCGGTGCGGATGGAAAGAAAATGAAGGAGAGAGAAGAAAGAAAAGAGAAAAGAAGGAAAAGAATAGGGTTTGATAATATAATATTATTATATTATGGCGAAGCTCGATAAGGCTCGCGAGCTTCACGAGCCGAGTATTAGTATGCTCAAGCTCGACTCGATAACCGTTCAAGCTCGACTCGAGCTCGGCTTGAGCTCGATAAGCACGAGTCGAGTTCGAGTAGTCGCCGAGTCGATCCCGAGTAGCTCGTGAGTAGCTCTGCTCGTTTACACCCCTAAGAATGCGTAACAAGAGCTGTTAACTTGTTTGCATAAAAAGACCGGTTAGTCGTTTTAAAGAGATATGCATTCTATTTAACGTTTGAAATTATTGTATTACGTAATGGTATGAATGGTGAGATCACCAAAATATTAGTGGGTCAAACATGGGTAAACCCCCCCTCTCTTTCCTCTCCCTTGGTTTTCTCTTTTCTCTTCCCAAACCCTAGCCGCCGCTGGTGCTTCATGGGGGGCTGCCTTTGGGCAGCCTCTCCATCCCCTCCCCTTCGTTTTATTTGTCTTGCTTTTTCTTTTAACCGGATCAATAAACTTACCAATTCAGATCCCGATTTGAATTTGGGTTTTCTTCCTCTTTGTGAGGCTTTCTACTCCTATGAGGGAGTTGTTTTGTGCGCGAATTTTTTTGGGGTTTCCTCCCCATTAAAAATTGTCCGATCTATCTCTATCTCTATCCTAGATCTTATCTTCTCCTGCAATTTTTTTCCCCCACTTTCCCTATTTTCTAGCCCAGATACCTCTCTCACGCTTTCCATCATCTTCTTTACCTCCACCCCTCAATCCCATGCCTTAACCATGATGGAGCATGGCAAAGTTGAGGAATTTTTATTTAAAAATTTTGCAGGTTTGTTGATAAGTCAAGGAAGGGATATGAGGAGGGAGACTTTCAAAGTCTCTATCATTCTCGTTATTTTCTTTGTGTTCCTCTGCTGGGTAAGTATTAAATACCACAGTCATCTTCTTCAGGTTGGGAAGGATATCTTCTGGCTGCTGCAAATTTTCTGGGATAGCCAAACATTCTTGTGCTGGTATTTGAAGCCATCCATGGGAAAGTGCTTCAGGCTTGTGGAGCTGTACCGATTTTATATCCTTTGGAAGTATCACAAGTCCTTTAATCATCCTCATTTGTAAGATTTATAGCCTGTTTGTTATGGTTTCTCAAATCTTTGTAATAGATCTAGATCTGATTTTCTTATTTTAATCTGCCGGATGTGGCTATTGTATTTCTCTATTGTACCCATTATCCTGTAATGAAAAGGCTTTTAAGCCATTGATCAAAAAAAAAAAACATGGGTAAACCCAATACCAGTGATATAATCAAAGAAGTAAGGAACCCAAATTGGGAGCTTTTTTATTGATAATAAAGGTATTGAATACATGAGAGTTGGAAACTCGAGGGAGAGAGAGTATGCCTCTTGCAATTGGTCCCCCCTCTGCATGTTATTATCCTCGGATTACTTTTAGAATACATAATATTATCTCCAAGTGAATGGGATAGATTTTCTTCCTGCTTCTTCTTTGATGGGACCCATACACGTGTCCTCCTTTGTGGTGAGTTTTAAGTTTTTTTTTTTTTTTTTTTTATAGTAGAGTTTTAAGTTCTTTGTTCGATCTCTTTTTCATCTTCTTTGATGAATTGAGAGAGAATAAAAAAGAAATCATGAGACACAGTGGGTGTTGGGTGAGTGGGAAGGAAGGAGAAGATAAAAAAAAAAGTGAAAGAAAAACAAAGAAAGAAAAGGATAGGAAACGGAGTAAAAATCTGTGTTAAAATAATGTTGGTGGATTTTTTTTCTAACTCAGATGTATTGGGCAAACAGGCTGGAAAATCGGTCCAACTAGTTGGTATTTCACTTTAAAAATAGATAATAATTTTCTAAATTTTGGAAATTAAAATTCTGCAAAAAAGGTGAGTCCCACTTTTTTTAACTACTTGGTCCAATAAATATCCAACGCGTGTCAAATGGACCCGAGCAGATGGCCACGTCATCGTCCGGACTGCCCGAGGTATATAAAAGGGCCAAAATTCTAAACCATATACAAAAGGGATAGAAAAACTTCCTAATATACAACCGGGACAAATGCAAAACTCTAAGACTCTAAGACCCAAAAAGGTGCTTAACCCATAAATATACTATATTTGCAGCAAGCTCAAAAGCAAAAAAAAAAAAAACACTCCAATCATGCAGAATACAGCTAGCGAAATTCAAAACAACCGAAACTCAATCATGAAAGCATTCCACGACAACAGAACAAGAAATAGTATCCTAGGCCAAAAAAACTTCCTAGTGGTGAAACTGGACTTCTAATCTGATTTCATCCGCTGTGAAGAGTAAATGAAAGTTATTCAAGAGTGACATGAAGCATTGAAAGGCAAAAGTCCCGGAGAGAAATCAGATAGACTTAAACAAGAGATGTATTGATCACAAAGTAGTTGGTGAAGTTCAAAACTATAAACAAAAAGCATTGCGAAACACCAATATGGGTTTGGTCTAAATGGTGAGCGACCTGGTTCTATTAAAGCGAGGTCTTGGGTTCGAGTCTTCGTGTACGCACAAAATTCCTTTATTGACAGGTCGAATCCAGATTAGTCGGGACAAAGTTCCGAATGCCGGATAGGAAAAAAACCGTGAAACCCCATTAAACAAGTAAGAAGACTGTAATCAAAATGTTCCGCAAGCTAAATGTTTGGACCTTGCTCCAACATCAGTGTACTCCCTCGGAACGGAGGGAGTACTAAACAACTGTTTTTGGGATAGAGAATGATGTGAAAAACTAGAAACTTCCTTATCATCGTTATCTGCCCCGAGCGCATTCCAAAAATTTGTCAGTCTGAAGTCATAAAGGAGTTATCACCATCACCACCAAGTTCTTTATCCATCCATCTTCGAAAACTTCAAGTTTTTTTTAGCTCTCCCAATTCCTTAATCGCAACTTACGCATGCTTGGAGTTAGATCCCTTTTCAAATTCGGCAGAAGAAACAGCAGCTACTTGAGAGCCAGAACAATTACTAAATTTGGGGGGAATCAAACTTAAATCATACTCCTGCCACACCAAAATGATTACAAGCTTGGTGAATCTTCCCAGCTGGAAGTAGTAAAGAAAATGACTATCAGACAAGGTGAAGAACTCAATTTCGTGGCAATACAGCAGGATGACAGTTGTATAAAACTTGTGACTGTTTTTCACCTGAGGCCACAGAGAAAAAGTCACCACAACAGCGGGTATCACAGATTTTATCACCATCTAGAGATGCATGACACCTCTTAGATGCAAAATTCCTTCAGGATTAACTGCATGTTATTTCAAACGAATAATTGAATCTTATTCACAATCTGCTTTAACTTCTCAGGTTTACTCTCAACTCACAAAGCAAACATTGAATTGAATAGTTACGCTGGTGTGCAAGATATACCACAAGATATGCCCCATAGTTCAAGAATGCTGCAAAGAAACAACGAACCTGAATCACTATCTGAGGAGGTGCTTTTGCCTTGGTGATTAACCTATTCCCTATCACCACTGCACTGTCACCATCTGCTCCTTCAGGCCGTCCTACAAGGAAATGGTTGTCATGGCTAGAGCTACAAATTTCACGAGGACTCCAGGCTTTTACGGGGGAACCCTGAAATTCAGCAGACCCCAAGTCATGCATGGTATGGGAAATATTGAGGACGAACGATATAGAAGTCTAATTGCATGCATGATTCCCCTATAAATGATTTGGTTAAATGAAATTAGTGGTGTAGACAAAAAATAAAATAAAAGGCCAAAGGAACTCAAAGGACCAAAAGACATATTTTGGTGACACAGATAAGCCATTTAGCAATAGTTAGCACTGACAGACATTGAGACCGATCAAATATATTTCTGCACCCTCAAACATCAGCAACGGTAATTGCAAATATTTCAGCAGCATCAAACAGTAAACCCTGTACAATCTCATCTTATAGACCCTTTCAGGTCCACATAAAAAGGAAGCAATATTATTGGAACATATTTAAGTCAATACAATGAAGTCGACTCAACAAAGCAAAAGCAAATTATGACTATGATGAATCTACCTTCCACTCCAGGTGCAAGAAAAGCAGAGTAATGTGACATGGGCACATGATGTTGACTCGGAGAAGAGGTAACTGGACCATTCTTAGAATCCACATCTTCATACCCTGAAGATAAGGTCTGTCTATTCCTGTCAATTCTATTTTGAATTGAGATATAAGATGTTGGAGCTGTAGAAGTAGGAGATGCAGTTGTTGCAGTACAAAGGTTGAAGGTTTTCAACCACTGCACTAGCATCTGCTACCAAGCGTGCTACAGGAGGTGCTACCCAAAAAAAGCGTGCTACAGGAGGACCTGTATCTCTGCATCACAGAAAATTATTAACCATCTGGATGGGTTTGGCTGGTTCGTTAAGAGCTAGGTCTTCATGGATGGTTATCTTTTTCACCCATATATGGAGCATTTGGTGGGGTAGGAATAAAGTGGTTTTCTAGGGTAAGGAAGTGGATTGGGGTTTGATGGTAGAATCCGTGTTATTCAGGTCTATCTCATGGTTTAAAGCATCTCAATCAAACTTTCCGTACGATTTATCTTCGGTTTTGATTAGATCTGAAAGTGTGTTAGATTGGGCAGGACCAATTTGTAAACCATTATATGTATAGGTAGTTAGGCTCTGTAGAAGTTGTTAGCTACAGGTTTCTGTATGGTGATTGTTGTGTATGCTTGTTAAGGTAGTAGTCATTTGTTAGATGACTGATACCTTTTGCTCTTTGTTCTTTTCGATTCAGTATCAATAAAATCATGGTCGTTCTCATAAAAAAAAAAAAGGATATCAGTATCATTAAATTTGGATTGCTCCAAGTTATCTCTTAATCAACTTGAAAGAAAATCCATATACACATTCATTGCTCCAACAGAAATGTACAGAAATGTTGAAAGAAAATCCGAGTGAAAAAAGAAAGATAGGGAAATGCTTCCCACGAAGAACAAAAGGCCTTGATGCTGATTCAAAGTTTGAAAGCAGACTAGCACCAAATGGAGAGAGTGAAAGATCAGCACAAAAAAGGTTCCTCCTTCACTTCATGGTAGTGGACGAGAACAATGTGCTCCAACATACTGAAAAATCAAAAGTAAAAAGCACATGCAGAGAAAGATGAGAAGGCAAATAATGAGCACAAATCAACCAAAAAAAAAAAAAAACAATCTCAACGGCTTTTTGTGATACCATATTCAACTGTGAGAAAACAGCAATAAGGAATTATCAAGCGCTTTATTCTTTTTTCTTTCTCATGTCTCTCACCCACGCTGGATATGAGAAAAATATTTAAAAGACACGAACTCCTGATGTATGACCAGCTATCACAAAAAAAAAATATCACATCTTAAAGTTTATTAGAAGAGCACCAAAGAGTTATATGAAAATTATCTCCCAGCTTAATGCATCACTGTTTGGAAAGTGGTTTGTCCATTCAGAAATTTCAAAAAGAAAAATTTTTAATTCTTCAAGCCACAAAGACAAAAAGTATACTGACCCATCAAGCATCGAATAGGATCGTCGTTGAAAGTCTTCATTGTCTTCTCTATGAGGCATAGATATACCTCGGCCAGGCTGCCAGCCTACTCAAAACAGTTGAGAACTAATTGAGCAGCCAAGAAGAATTTTTGACACCGTCCTTCATGTGCAAAATTAAAAATTTGGTAATACAAAAGGGCATCAATATCCCAAACACATCGCCAAAAGGATGTGCTGACACTACCCCATGCTTAAAGCTACAAAAACTTTATTCTAATTAATTTTTGTTTTTGAATCGCAATCCTTTATGATTCAATGAAATGCATAAATTAGTTATTTAAAGGTTGAGGCAAACACACTGCGCACCCTTTTCTGATTTCTCCATATTCACGATTTTATTGTTGTTTCTTTTTCTTTTCCGATTCCTTGGAACATGGGACATGGCTTGAGAAATTCACAGAGTTGAAGGACACAAACATTTAACTCTCCAATTAACAGGTACTCACTTTTTTGAGCGGGATACAAATGCTGCATTGGTTCATAAATTTCATTAATTATTACGTGGCTCATAAGTCCTTAGCCACAAATTCACAAATCCATAAAACTCTGGTTGTTGGCTACCTCCTGATCGAGACTATTCTATCTTGAGAAAAGGTAAAAGAATGCATATATAATCAGATATGACAACCTGTAGTCTACGTAAGTGCCAGTGAACTTCCATGAACGAACACCATGCTTCTGGATTGAAAATAATAAAAGCAGAATAGGAACGTTTTTTTTTTTTTTGATGCGAACAGAATAGGAACGTTACTTTGAATTTCATAGAAGCAAAAGAAGTCAACAGGAGGCGTTTGCTTACCTTTCTCGCCTTCAGTTTCGACCAAAAAGCGCGTGGTATGGGGGCTGCTTGTTTCCCAAGAAATATCAAAGGTCAAAGGTTTTTCTTTCTTCTCTTTTCAATAATTGCAATACTCTAGTCTAGTGTTGTTCTTGGTTACCTATATATATATCTATATAATTTGGGGATGAGAGAGGTGGGAAAAGAGCAAGCGGGAAAGAGATACTTTATAGAGATATATTGTTGATGAGATGAAGACATTGTTGCGGTTTCTTGATGTCGTTCGTTTGGCGTGCATTGTTATGCTTCTCCTCTCTCCCTTCTGTCAACAGAGAATTTTGTAAGCCCCAAAAAATTAAGCTATTCGTAATTTCATAGTTAAGTATATACATATAAACAGCTGCACTACACATTACAACTTCTGATAATTGTTTTTTATATATGGGCAGGATTTCAGGCCAATCACCGAACGAGGAAGAGCGGGGCCGAGAGACAGATCGCCCTAGACGTAGGGCAACACCTCGCAGAGCACCACCTGGTCGAATGCCATGATTTCATACCAACACAGCTTCCCTTTCTATCTTTCTGCTTTAATCATTCGTGCAGAGAGCATTTTACCTTGGAATGGTCCTCCATGTAGTCTTAAATTTGTATAAGGTTGTTGTATATATGTCCTCTGGTTATGTGAGAGTGTGGGTTTTCAGGTTGTGTAAGGGCTGCATAGGTTGTTTGGTCATCTCTCTGATGACTGCAACCTGTTCATAAACTCATATGTACTTGATGTGTATCTTTATAAAAATTCGTCTTTATCAAAAAAAAAAATGATTTCATACCAATCTTTCATGTGATTCATATTAAGCGAATCTTTGGACAGAATAAGTACTAGTACATCATTGTATGATACAAAGACTCCACGCACTTACTGTAGTTCTATTACCACGCATGTCATTTTTTTTTTCTCTTTGTTTGATTACGATTTAATTAAGAACCCAAGGTGATTCAGAGAGTAATAGAAAATTGCTCGCTGATATATTATATTTAGCTTGAAGATCTCCTATTGAATGACCTACAACTAATAGAGAATCTTTATATATAATATTTCTATTACTCTCGAAAGATTAATTAGTTGTCTTCGCCATATATCATGCATATGTCCTACCTAAACTAGCCAATTAATCTCGTTGCCTAAGTTCTTGAATAGCTCTAATTAGTAAGGACGACGAGACTCGACTTGAACGCGGACTTCTTAGCTAGAGTCGCAAAGCTTGTAAAGAACTGTACGTACTGTGAGCGTCTACCTCCACCCGCACACCAGAATCCCAAACTTTTTTAATTAAGCCCCACAAATAAACCCCAGTACGTGTAGGTACATACTGAAAGATGCATGTGACTGCCTCCACTTCCACTTGCGAACAAAGATAAGTCCTCTCGATCGGGTTTAATTCCAAACGGCTCTTCCAACCCATCAAGTCTGGGTGGCGAACTAGCTAGCAATTATCATTAAATAAAGCATAAACAAGCAATAGGTACGTTAATTATTTTGGTCGAAACCGGGATCTGTATATATAATATATACGCCAAAATGTACAAAAGATGGGCTCTAGCCCATTGTTCCCCATAGGTACGATAATTATGTGACGCAGTTAATTTAAGAATACATCCCACAGTTTGGACCTCCTTTTTCTGCTTTTGTTATGACAATTTGATTTGATTATGGAGCCTGAGGTGTTGGCCCTTTGGGGTGGGGAGGTACGGTGGCTTTCTCGCCGGAATTACACTTGGGCCCCTTGGTGGTTCATCCCGCGATGGAGGAATCCGTTGCCCTGAAATACTGCAGGTCCAAGATTTTCAGGAGTTGTGTGTTAGCAGGTATATAATTAATTAGCCCAGTTGCACTTGTGAAATAATATGAATTGCATGCAGTAACGAATGGTTACACTAGCTAAACATATATATGAGAGTGAAGTATATATCTTAATACATATAAATCCAGATAATATGATAGCATTTCAATAATCACTCATTAAGCCTACCAGATTTTGTGTTGTGGGAAGGGGGAGAGAGGAGGAGGATTAAGAGGAGGCATAACAAACGAACTATAAATCGCAACATCATCATCCATGTCTGTCTTTGAAGTATCTTGCCTATGCATGTTTCTCTCTATCCGTTTCCCCCACCAATTTAAATTAAATAGGTGAAGGACACCAAAAATGGACTGCGATTCTATTAGTATAGAGAGAAAAATTGTGAGCACTTAGTTCTTTCTTTTCCTTCTTTTTTAGTGAAACCTTCAATGAAAACATAAGCAAGTCAAATGGAAGCGTGGTGTTAATGACCTACACATTAGAGACCAAAGACAAGAGCCTTCCTTGTCAAGCGCATCTAGTGTAGTGGTATCATAGTACCCTCCCACGGTACTGACCGGGGTTCGATTCCCCGGATGCGCAATTTATCTTCAAAAGGGTAAAAAGGACAAGGGCCAACCTTTTTTAATTCCCTGCCTTTTCTTGTAGGAAATTTGACTTAAATATAAACAAACTTTAAAAGTTACCCAAAAAAAGAAGAAATGTTATGTACCTTAAATTAAATTACCGTAGAAAATTTGTTCCTTCTCTCAGCTACCCTATCTATTTTTATTTTTTTAATAAGGATATTTGAATATTAATGTATATAACAATTATTTTCAGGATTAAAGTCATATAATTTATTCCTTCAGCTTTTTATGGATTCCTTAACGATGAGGGATCTGGTAGTCTCCGTAATTACCGGTAAACTTCGATGAACGAACACGTTTCTTCCGGATTTAAAATAATAACAAGAATAGGAGGAGAATGCAATGTTACCTTGAAATTTCACAGAAGCCAAAGGACTAAAAGAAGTCAAAAGGAGGCCTTTGTTTACCTTTCATGCCTTTAGTTTGGACCAAAAAAAGTGCGCTGCATGGTGACTTCTTGATGGCCAAGAAATATCGAAAGGTCATAGGTTTTTCTTTCGCCTCTTCTCGATTGCAATACTAGCTAGTGGTGTTCTTTTGTTATCTATATATATAATTTGGGGATCATAAGTGGTGGGAAAAGAGCAAAAGCTGGGAAAGAGATACTTCATAGAGATCTATTTTTGTTGAGATGAGGACATTGTTGCCGTTTCTTGATGTCGTTCGTTTGGTGTGCATTGTGTTCCTTCTCCTCTCCCCCTTTCATCAACAGAGAGTTTTGTAAGCGAAAAAGATTAAGCTATTCATTATTTCATAGTTATATGTGTACATATATGTACAGCTTCTCTCCAACTATGCTAACACACCGTCTGATATATTTTTTAAATGGGCAGGATTTCAGGCCAATAACCGAACAAGGAAGAGCGGGGCCGAGAGACAGATCAACCTAGAAGTAGGGCAACACCTCGCAGAGCACCACCTGGTTGAATGCCATTTTCCTCCTTTTCAAAGAGGAGACAACAATTTACCCCCCCAAAAAAGGAGGAGGCAACAAGCATCACCGTATAGCCTTTGGCTTTCAGAGGAAGCACACCCTCATGGGTGTTGAAAACCTACTCATAATTGATCTTGGTGCAAACAATTTTGACGTCTCCATGGTCTGTATAGATACACTTTTAGTTAAGATATCAAACCACTCTACCCTAACAAGATGACTCTAACACATGAAATACAAGCATTGTATCTCTATCTAGTTATTATTAGAAATAATAATAACAAGCTAAAAAATTGTCAATAGAGACTTGTTTATCTTTTTTGTTGTCAAAAGTTTATGTTGCTCCAAAAGTGCCTAAGAGGGGAAGGGTGGATTAGGCTTTGAAATTTTTCGGACAGACAAGATATGATTTTTGTGAAACCAAATCTGGATAACACTTTGTGAGTGTTTAGAAGCAAGAATGCAAGTAAGGGAAGAAAGAGAAAGTGAACACAAGCGATTTAGAGTGGTTCCCCCTCACCAGGTGCTCCACTACTTAAAGGTTCATTCCTTTAGGATTTCAAACACTCACTATACTTAGGTTTTTACGGGTTCAATACAACCAAAGGGTTAGAGAACCTTCTGCCAATCAATCTCTTAAAATCTGAAATCAAACCCATCGTTTAGAATAATAGACAACTGCAAACGACAATGTTTCATCACAACCCTAATGGTAAACAACAAAGCACCAGATGAATTATAAGAACAAAAGAAACAAAGAATCTACGAAGCTAGACCCAAAAATATGGCTCATCATAATAGATAATGAAGGCTTTGGGACTCAAAGTAAGTAAATTATAGTAGTCAAAGGATTGGAATACTAACCGAAGACAATGTTGGTGGGGTTTCTCTTGACTTGCATTTCGGCGGCAAATCCAATCAGGCGCTCGGTGTCAGTGAAAGAGACGTAGGATGGCATAGTATAGTTGCCCAGCTCGTTGGCGATGATCTCCACCCTTCCGTGCCGCCATACTCCGACGCAGGAAAAGTCGGTTCCTAGATCGATCCCAATAGCTGGTCCTTATCCTCTACCAGCCATAATTTCAGATCTAAGAATATAGTGCGGCGGCCATAATTTCAGATCTGAGAATATAATGTGGCGGCTAGGGGTCTATCTTTTTATTGAACAACAGAAGGAGTTTTTCGGGTTCCGAGTTTCGGAGAGTAAGTAGGTTTATTGTTTAAAAAAGAGAACAAGGCTTTAAAAAAAAAGAGTAGTAAGGTTTTTATTCCGGAAAAACTTGTGGCAAGTCTTATAATTTTAGTTATTCCTATCCAAATAAGTCCTAGAACTTACAAAAACCTCAATTAATTAAGTCCTATAATAGTAGTTAATAACCTCAACTAATTCCTATATAATAGTAGTTAGTAACCTCATTCGAGTCTTTTCACACGTTTCCATCCAGTTTAGACGTTAGGTTTTTGACTTTTTGGTTACACATCATCTGCTTTGCATATCATATATCGATGGAAAAAATGACGCCAACTCACTTCTGCCAAAATGAATATTCCCCCAAACTCACTCATTTTCCTGCTTTTCAAAGAGGAGACAACAATTTACCACCCCCCCCCCCCCCCCCCCCCCCCCCAAAAAAAAGGAGGCAACAATACCATATTGAGCCAAAGTCGCTAAGAAGGAGGTGAATTAGCCTTTCTCGGTTAATGGTTGATTTGGTGTGAGTGTCGTCGAATTAGCTTTGTGTCTAAATCTAACGGTTAAGTCCAGTATTTAAGGAAGGGTTAAAAAGTTTTTCTTGTCCTTTAACTTTATCGATTTCGCATTTGTTGTCCCTCCTTATTCGATTTCACTCATTGTGTCCCTAAACTCACATTTTACCGGGTCACCCTGTCCATTTTACCCACTACTGCAGGTTGACAGTGGTGGTGCTGTGGGACCCACAGACTAAGCTTTTCTAAATCGTTTTTCTCTTTTCTTTTTTTTCGAAAATTAATTTCTAAAAACTATTATTTGAATTAGAAACTTTATCGAAAACTAAATATTAATTTTTAAATGTCATGAATCTTATCTTGTAAACCACGGGATTGATAGAAAAAAGCACACCCACCCACCCTCCCTCCCCATCTCTTAACCGGCTGCCTTTTCCATTGCCACCGCCGCCACCACATGTTGCCATTGCTGCCCCCCAGTTGTTCAATCCACCATCGACTCCACTTCTATCTGATCCTTTTCGCCAACCACTCAACCACCACCGTCAAATCCTGAACCCTCCCCAATCCCCCAAACCATGACCGCCTCTTCCTACCACCCCTCCTAACCATTCCTAGACCACCCCTCTTCCCCCTTCCTTTTCATCTTCGTCCTGCCTCCCCATACCTACCTCTCACTCCTTCCTGTCGGCACCTCCCTCTCGCGACCACCACACTTACCGCCCCTCCCTCTCGCAACCACCAAAATGAATGAATAAACTTGACATAACAAAAAACTGGCCTAATAAATAATATAACACCGATTTATTTAATAATAAGAGTGTTAGAAATTAAATTTAGAAAAAAGAAAAAAATGATTAGAGAACGAGCAGAATATTAAATAAAGGTTCACCTTGACATGGTTTTTTGAAGATTTATTTTTTTAATATTATTAATCCAATTTTATAAAATTTGAAAAGGAGTTTTAGAAATTAAATTAGGAAAATAAAAGAAGATTAAAAAATGGCAGCCTGTGGGCCTCCCGTGACATGTGTCGGCACCACAACAATCGACCGGCTATAGTTGTAACGACCCGGGTAAAATTTTTGAGATTTTACCGAGTCGTTTTAACTCTTACGACGGTAAATAAAATTTTATCGTTGTAATTCGAGAATTCTACCGCACCGAGTTTTCCGAAGTTACCGGGAGTAACCGAGCTTCGTTTTAATCGCTGAGGATATACGATGTTTCGGAGTATCCTCGTTAACCGAGCCTCGGAATTCGATTCCGAGGGTTACCCAGAACTTCCGAGAATTCTACACGGCTAACCGAACCTCGGTTTCCAATTCCGAGACTTGGGCGACGCTCGGGGGAAATAATCGGATTTTCCGAGCCTAAGTCATATTTTTGGACTCGGAACGGAAAATTACAGATACACCCCTGTCCCTCTCCCTTTTCTTCTTTTCTTTTCTTCTTTTCTCCCTCTTTCTCTCTCCTATCTCTCTCCCATCTTTCTTTTTCTCCTCGCCCGTGACCGACATGTCGGCCCCTCTCCTCTTTCTTTTTTTTTTCCTGCCCCCACTCTTTGTCTTTTTCTCTCCATTATTCTTCTGCTTTTTCTTTTCCCTAACCGACCCACTCTCCTTCCCCAACGCACACCTCTCTCTCTCTCTTCCCACTCAATTATTTTCTCTGCACTCCTTCTTCTTCATCTCCTCTTTCTCTCCCTCACCCGAGCACCACCCGAGCACCTCACCTCTCTCTCTTCTTCTTTTCATCTGTTTCTCTTGTTTCTTCTTCTTTTAATTCCCCTTATCTTCTTCTTTCCCCCACCCTTTGCTGCCTGCCACACCCAACATGTCGCTGCTCTCAGCTTTGTCACCGACGAAGCCATCCGCCGCCTTGCTCTGCTCTCCTCCCTCAAGCCCGCCCAGCCGCCTTCCTCTCACTCCCTTGGCGCCGTCGACCACCATCGTCACCATCTCCTCCCAAGCCGACGCCGCCCCCTGCTGCCGAGAACTCCTGCCCCGCCTCTGTCCTCGCGCCGCCTCCTCGCCGACCATCCGTCCTCTCTCGCCCTGCTCCTCCTTCTCCATCTTCCCCTGCCGTCGCCGCCTCACCCTGATCTGGTTCATGCCGTTCGATCTCCTCCACCTTTGCTCACAACCCGAAGCCGGAGACGCCAACGCCTTCTTTTCTTTTATCCCGATTGTGGATGGATTGGACTGATCGAGTGCATTTTTGTTGATGTTTTGGGAATTTGATGTTTCCGGTGGAGTTGCCGTGAGTGTGGGTGCTAGAATTTTGGACTGTGGACATGGTGAGTGGTGGAAAGTGGTCACTGGAGGGTTGCCGGGGCATGGCGGGTGTGTTGATGAACAGGACGTGTGGTGGGAAGGATTTGGTGTTTGGTGGAATGGCGAACAGTAGCCGAGAAGGGTCCGTCAACAATGTTTCTAGCCGGATTCCGGCGAGCCTCCGGCGTCCCGGCTTTGGGTAAAAACCCGAGCCTTGGACCATCCACATGCATCCTTAACGAACCCGAACAATATAAAACCGACTCGGACACTAAAACGACAATTAATTAACGATTAATTAAGTTAATTAATGATAACCAATGATTTTAATTTATGCAAAGTTTTTATCTATACTTTATTCATTATATTATGCATTTACTTAATTTATGTCATTATTTTATGCTTTTTTTATTTATTTTATGTTTTATTTAATTTTTTCAATTGGGCTATAAAAAAAGGCCCATAGCATTTTAATTGCCGGTTTAAATTTTATTTACGTTTCCTGGCTCGTAAAGGCCCATTGAATTTAATTTTTCGTTTCATCTATTTTTATTGGGCTAAATATAAATAAAAGGCCCATGTCGTTTATTTATTTTAATTATGTTATTTATTTACTTTAATTATGTCTTTTACTTATTTAATTTTCGAATTATGTTAATATTAGTTTCATCCTCCGTTGGGCTAAACGTTCGTGAAGGCCTACCGAGTCAATTCTTAATTTCTTTATTTATATCTAAATTGAATTTACATTATAAAGGATTAGATATAAATAAATATAGTTTTGCAATTATAAACTAAAATGATGATAATTTGTATTTTAGTTATTTACAGATTTTGTCTTTATAAATTAATATAAATATATACATGTGTACGATCGTATGTGATTACAAGGTATATATATTTTACAATAATTACTTAAGCATATATATACATGTAAATAAGTAATTAATAATTTAATTTACGGATTTAAAAATGATATTATACATATAATATTTTGACGTATTTATTTATTTAATTACTATGTCGGAAATAATTATGGAAATAATAAAAAAGAACCGATAAGCCGTCTAATAACTGTTAACCGGCATCATGCATGATCATCTTGTTTGTGCATTATAAGTGATTGTTGTTGCTATATTATAGGGATATTAAGGCTTAACCGGATGTTGGCTTCCGAGGAGTATCACTTTCAGGTGAGGTTGCATATACGTCAATCCACCCGTGATAGCCGGGATGGTTGGTCTTGGAACCACATCGGTTCCATTTGCATCTTATAGTTTATTGTTGTTGATAACTTGCGTTATTCGGTGATAATTGTTGTGAGGTTTGATAGTAATAGATATATGCCTATTTGCTTTGTTGGATGTGTTCTGTTATTTGATTGAACTGCTGAGTTGAGACTTTAAATTATGAACTATTGATATTGATAATAAATTGGAATTAATGAAATGGATATGAATTGTGATAATGGACTGATAATTGATGATAAGAAGAATAATTGAGTTGATGATGATAATGATAAGTGTCATGTGATAAGTAGGGGTACGACTGTGGTTAGAGATCTATTTTGTGGTGGCCATGACCTGGTATTGGTTTTGGGGATGTTGATCCCGGTTTGTTATTGGGGTGTTGACCCCGGGTTTTGGATTTGGGGATGTTGATCTCGGTTATGGTTTAGGTATGGCACCCAGAATAGGCCGATAATCAGGTACGACCCTAGCTTATCCATGACAGGGCCGGAAGATAAAATTGGTAAATTAATTGATTAAATTCTTTTAGACTTAGCTCACACATGTTTGGCCCGGAAGATAAAATCGGTTAAATAATTAATTTCTTTTGGCCTTGGCTCAGTCATGTCTTGGATGAATTTCTGTTTTGTCTTTAGCTGGTATTTCCTCTCCTTGGTATATGGTTGCCTGCGTATTATTGTTTGTCCTTGATTGTGCTTAAATGTATCGGTTGATTTTGAGATTGCTTTGATGGCTGTGATGTGATATGTTCATATGCATGATGTCATGATCATACTCTGGGAGGTCGTCAGTCCTCGGTATAGTCGGTTGACTGTGGACGGTATAGGTTACTAGCCTGCGGTTGTTAGTTGTTGTTGTTGGTCGTGAGTAGTCTATTGTTGTTGGCATCGGTTGCCAGGTGTCCTTGTTTGTTGTCGGTTTCTTTGATAATTGTCATAAAAGTATCACTTGTCGTTTTGGGGTCGGATATTGAAATGTTGGTTGTCGGCTGTGGTCGACGGTTGAGATCGAACTTAAATAGAATTGTTGTTGTGGTTACGAGTTGCTGTGGTGACTACTGTTGCCGTGTTGTGTTGTGATTCTACCCGGAGACCTGGTTGTGATGTTGTTTGGGTAAGGTCCGTGCAGGTTGCCGGCTACCCGGTGAGCGAGGCTCACGAGATTTGAGATTGTTGTTTTGGTACCGGGTTAGATGATCGGCAAGCACAGTAACAGTTTGTTATCATACGATGAGGAACCTTTGTTGAGTATATTCTGTCAAGACTAGAGTATGTATTGCATAGTCTGTTGAGTCTGGGTCGGTTACCCAATATGTAGTTGAGTTAAGGTGTCCTGGTCGGGCACTAGTGTATTGTACAATCTACGAGGTGTCGAGTGTCAGTGCATTGCATAGTCGATGGGGTGGACATTTGCATAGTCTGCATTGTTCTTTGGCAGTATTTGTTGTGTGAGTTGTTCACTACTCGTATCCCGTAATGATGTGCTCTCGTTGTTATGTATATGCTATGTTGTTTATCATGGGTTATGTGTCGGTGAGATTATGGAGAATCTCACCCCTCACCTGCCCCATCGGCAGGCCACGATGTTCTTCGTGCAGGTATGCATCATGGCAGGCTGCGGCATCTCCTCTGACGGTTCAGGATCCATAGTGTTGCATCGAGTCGATTCATACTTTTGCTGTGGTTATTAAAATTGCTTCCGCTGTGCATATAATATTGTTGTACCCGAGATCGGTAGTGTGATGTAAACTTTGGGCCACTGGGCCGGTTTACTATTGTATTTACACAGTTTGTGCCACGTGTCGGCACTGTTATTCGGTAAATACTGTTAGTCAGGTAAATAGTAGTCGGGGTGTTTCAATAGTAGGTAAAATGGACAATGTGATCCGGTAAATTGTGAGTTAAGGGACAGAATAAACAAAGAGGGACAACAAATGCAAAATTAATTAACTGGGGGGACATAGAAAAGTACAAAAGCATTAAAATCTATTATAAAGATAAAAAGCCTAAAACTCCATAGCTGGTAATCCAACAGCAGCTTGAGGTTGATATTTGAGACTTGTAATATTTTCAAAAGAATACATGTTGAGGCTCCACAAATCTGAGGGGAAGAGGCATTCCCTGCAATAGAGAGATAAAAGTATCTATACCCACTTGAAGGAATAGTTGTTGTAGTTTCTATGAATTACCATAAGACGCTCAACAAAACAATTCTGCCCAAAAAAGCAAAAGTAAGTTGCCATAAAGGCAAACATATATTTACCAGTTTATTAAAGGGTAGAGAGAAAAGGATATAAACAAAGACTTTGGGGCTTGCCGCCGGCTAGGACACCGAACGGCAGCCCCTGCTTTGAGATGAGTTGGGGAAGACGAAGGTTGGAAAGCGAGAGAAAACCAAGCAGTGTATATGACTAGGTAGAAGTAATTTCTCCGTCAGTTTGATTGAACTGACTCAATCCCGAATTTTTTTTTTGGAAATCTGGCCAAAAATAATAATTCTGAAATTTCACACACACACACACACACACACACACACACACACACACATATATATATATATATATATATATATATATATATGGCAATTAAGAAGAACTAGTCTCCTACCCGTGCGGTCACGCGGGTGTCACATTACGTAATATATTAAAGATACAATGTAATAAAAATAAACAGAAATAATAAGTAAAAAATATAATAATTTATTAATAAAAGTCATGTAATTTAAAAATATAATAAAAAAATAATTAAAGTAATTTACATTATTAATTTTTTATATTTTAAGATTTATTACAACCCATAAACATAAAAAAAAAATGTAAGGCAAAAATCATCTATTTGTTTCCATTCTTTCAATAAATAATAAAAAAAGAAAAAAAAATCCTCTCACCCATGTCTTTAGGAGATGGCATAGCAAAATGAATAAAAGGATAAGAATCCTCAAAACAATTAGAATGTGTGCGATATTAAAATTTTTTAATGTTTATATTCATTCTATACCTCTTTTACTCTTTCTTCTTTAAAATTATCTAAGATTACAATAAAAAATAATTATAAACAGTTAAATTTAGTAAGGCAAATTTATTGAGAAAAATCAGGTTATGAATCAATTAAATTTGTCACTTCAACAACAGAAATATATAATATAGTAGAAAAAAAGAATCTTACTTTATTTGGTTTAGAAAAGATTATGTATTTTATAAGGAAACTATGGTAAACTACAAACATATTTTTTTAGAGAATACATAAATTAAACTGTTTCTCACTCGATATTCGGAGCTTTGCCCAAACTAATCGGGATTCGACCCAGATTGTGCAGTTGAGTATGGTGAGTGAGTCTCTCAATCCATTCATTAAAAAAATAAAACGAAAACATAGAGTTCTCCAAACTCTGCTAGACATTCATCATAGAGTACGAAATTGCTATAGGAAAAATATGGTACTATATTATTATTACTCTTCACGTGGACTCACTTAGACTGAATGGAGTAAAATATCAATATTCTATTAAATTAAATCATAAATATATTCTTGCCAAAGACCAAATCATCTTATTAATTTATAGGTAAAAATATATTTAAAATTTAAAATAAAAAAAATATATGTAGGTCAAATTTGGGTGTTATCAAAGCAAATTTAGAAAATTGTGATCTAACTTGCATGAAGGACTGTGTCTCACATATATAGTGGGCAGTCGCCTTTGTGTCATCCTCTCATCACTGTCTTGTAAATTCTTTCCTATTACATTCCTGGTTAAGGTTTCATAAAAAGAGAGCTGATATTGACGACAAAAACAAGATGTATTGGCTAGGAAGTTAAAAAAAAAAAAAGAAAAAGATAGTATTTTTAATTTTTGAGATCTGCTCAAGCCGGACGCAGGAGTTTAAGGTCAACTAAAAATGCAGCAAAAATTTCCGCCGCTTTAAAGAGTACGCACTGAAATGATGAGAAGATCATACAATGGAATTAATTTTCAGGAGAATCCCTTAATATATATAACATCAATTTCCATTGCAATGCGCATTCGTTTTTTTTTTAAAGAATGGAGGAAAGTATGTCCCATATTCTTTCTCTTGACCACCACATATATAGACTATATAGTCATATGTAATACAAGTACACTTCGCCACATGAGCACGTTAAGTTTACATTAATAACAATACTAATAATAATAATGAGAGAGGTTGCAATAGCTTGAAATTTGAGAGAGGCAAAAAAAATTGAAGTCAATCGGGGCGCGTTTACGTTCTTCATGTCTTAGTTTCCACAAAATTAGCGCGTTGCATGAAGAAGAAATATCAAAAGGTCACACATTTTCTTTCTTCGATCCCCTATTCAATTCCAATACTCTTTAGCAAGTGGTGTAGCTAGTCACCTATATATTTAATTCGGTGGGGAAAGAACGAAAACTGGATAAAGATACTGATCGAAATGAGGAGATTGTTGAGGTTTCTTGATGTCCTTCGTTTAATGTGCCTGGTGGTGCTTCTCCTCTCTCCCTTATCGCAACAGAGAGTTTTGTAAGCCTAAGATTTCATAATTTCGGAATTAAGTATATGTGGTTTTTATACAGCTTTGAATTGAACTAACTACTAACACAACTTCCCCATCATCAATTTTTCAACTGCAGGATTTCAGGCCAACAGATCGATGATCATAAGTTCCGGTTGCCTCGACGAGGCAGAGACAAAGATCATCCGAGACCTCGGCCAACATCCCCCAAAGCACCACCGGGTCCAATTCCATGATCCCCGTCCTACCAGTCATTCGTGATGATCATATTAAGCAAACCTTAATGTATATACTTGCTAAATAAAGTACTGTACTATTTTATGATGCAAAGCCTGCACATACTTATTGTACTGGTCAATTTCTTCTTCCTCTTCTTCTTTTCTTCTTCTTTTGTTTACAATTAAAGAACTCGAGGAGATTCTGAAAATAGCTTACAAAATAAATATCCTCTGTTGCTTTTTGGTGGGATTTATCCTCTATTGTTAGCTACTTAGCTTTCAATATCACATATCTTCAAGCTAAATATGAGCATTCCATACCTATTAATTTGTTTTCTAATGCTATAGTATATCCACGAAGTAGAAAAATATTCATATACCGTCTCCTAGAATGCTAGAAGCAAGGAGTATATTATTTTTTTTTTATGCTAATCGAAGATTTTATTTAAATCACTGGGTTGGAAAGTGCAGACACATGGTTGTCATTGAGACAATGACCAACTTTACAAGCTGTTCCTAAGAACTGGCAAAAACAAAATACATGGTAAGCAGTAAACGTACAAAAACTACAAAGAAACAGAGGACTATTGGATCTTAATCAAATTTACGTGTTACACCCTTCCATTGTTTTATCGCGTCCACTGAAGTAAGAATGTTGCAGCATGAGTATGGGAAATCCGGTTGCAAGCTTTTGATCCACCAAGATGCTCTAGCTACCATTAAATCAAACAGGCATTCACAGGATATCTTCACTTTATCAAAAATGAGTTTGTTCCTGGCCAACCATAAAGACCAAACAGCTGCTAACCCAAAAATCATCCATGATGCTCTGCTGCTTAGGTTATGCTCCAACGAAGGCCACTGTGATAACCATTCCCTTATGCTCTGAGGTGCAATCCAAGTGGTCCCCCACCAATGGCATATTTTTTGCCAGAAACTCCATGAATATTGGCAGTGTAAAAAGAGGTGGGAGCTTGTTTCTAATTCTTCCGAACAAAAAGGGCATAAAGCTTGATCTATATGAATTAAGCCACGTCTGGATAGATTTGCTCTTACTACAATCCCATCATTTATCACTTGCCATAGAAAACATTCAACTTTTGGGGGTGCCAAGTTGATCCAAATATTAGGCGGTTTGCAGGGTGTTGTTGACAATTGTATCAGGAAAGCCTAGCCACTCTTGACTGAATAGACTTGATCCTTACAGTCACCCCAAACCCAACCATCAGGGTTAAGTGGATTCAGGGAAATAGAATTTAATTGATTGTCTATCTTTCTGCAGTCCTCCACTTCCCATTCGTACAGGTTTCTACGCCAACTATCACCATCACACTCTATTGGCACTTTTGATATTATTGATTCTATGCATGCATCACGTTCATTTGAAATGGAAAAAAGTCTTGGAAAAATGTTCTTCAGGATCCCAAGCTTTGACCACTTATCATGCCACAGAGAAACACATGAGCCACTCCCAATCCGAATATGCAGATTCTTCTTCAAAGAAACATTGGGTAAAATCTGATTATCAGAGCAGAGGAGTATTGTTAGAATGTGATCAAGCTGCCTCTCTTCTGACTCCATGGGTCAGCTTGGAAGAATGGACAGTTTGGTGTGCAGGTGCCCTCACCAAAAGAGGAAGGATTGGTGAAGGGAAAGTCTGCAAGAATTGTTGTTTTTAGTTTGTTATGTTGTTGTGTGTTACCAAGTTATTCCCTGTTTAGTGTCAGGATAGGTAAGCATGCTTGTTAGTAACATGCTTACTCTGACTGTTTTCAGAATTCTGTCTGCACAAGTACCCATGTTAGTGGACTGCACCTTTTGGTGTGTTTAAATTTGATGCAGAAAGATACTGTAGGTGTGGAGAATTTCGTGTTGTTCTCTTCCAAAATTAAGAGAGTTTGGTTCTGTTAGTTTCCTGAGCGAGTTACATTATTTTGTGTATTTTGATTGTGTTTCTGGATTTGAGTTGAATTCTGGAAAATTGTTTGAATGTTCTTCATGTTCTTGGTGTGTTCTTGAGTGTGATAATTGAGAGATTTGTCAAACACCCATTCTTTTCATTTCTGAGTGTAATTTGAGAGTAAACAAAGTTGTTCAATCACAAATAGAACAATTCTGAAAGGTTCAGAGTCACTTCTGATCGATTCAGGTTTCTTGTGTTTCTTGGTGTTCTTGAGGAATTCTAGAATTTCCAGATCGATGTTCTAGGTGAAACATCGATGTTCTAGAGCTTCTGCCAACTTCCCAGAATTCGCATAACATCGATGTTCTTGAGACAACATCGATGTTATAATCGTTCAGCAAAATAGCTTGAAGTTCCAGTAGCATTTTAACATCGATGTTCTTAGTTCAACATCGATGTTCTAAGCTCTCGGCCAGATTACTTGAAGACCAGTAGCTACAAAACATCGATGTTATTGATTCAACATCGATGTTCTTGAGCTGAAGATCATTTTTGAGAAGCTCCAGTATCATCACAACATCGATGTTTTTGATTATAACATCGATGTTCATGTGATTTATCAGATTCTGAAGAACAACATAGACAACAAGTATATTCCTCCACACACTAGACATGTGGTTCAAACAAAAGTTCGGCTCCATCCTATTTGCACCAGAATCATATTTTCTCTTAAGCAATATTTTCCAATCAGCATCCTGATCTTGAAGATATCTCCAATACCACTTAAAACAGAGACTGTTATTCTTGAGGATGAGTGAATCGATGCCGAGGCCACCATTCTCCTTTGGTTGGGCAACTTTTTTCCAAGCAACCCAACAGATCTTTCTCTTCTCCAAACAACCACACCAAAGAAATTTTCTCTGAATTTGGACCAACTTTTTGTTTACAGATGCCGGCAGCCTAAAGATGGACAAATAATAAAGAGGAAGGGAATTGAGGACAAATTTGATCATCAGCACACGGCCTGCAAAGGAAAGGAATCTAGCTCTCCATGATTTTAATCTCTTCTGGAACTTCTCAATGATCGGCAACCAGCTGGCAGTGTTTCTCATATTTGGACCTACGGGTAGCCCTAGGTACTTTAATGGGAATTGTTCCACCTTACATAATAATAAATCTGCCAATTGTTTCGTTCTGTCTCTGCCTAAATTTATGCCTGCCAATCCACTCTTGAAAAATTGATTCTTAGACCAGACATCAATTCAAAGCACCTCAAAACTCTTTTTAGATTAAGCAAAGATTGTTCATGTGCCTTTGCAATTAACAAGGTGTCGTCTGCGAACTGAATAACATTTGCATGGAGGCCGTGGATTGTTAAGCCTTCGATCAACCCTTTTGATATGGCAGTATCAATCATTACCTTGAGTCCCTCAACTGCAATAAGGAATAGAAAAGGGGAGAGGGGATCCCCTTGCTTTAATCCTTTGGTCATGTGAAACTGCGAGGTTGGGGAGCCATTTACAAGAATAGCTAGAATAGAAGACTGTAAGCATTCCCTAATCCATGATATCCACTTTGAACCAAATCCCATAGCTTCCATCACTTGGAAGAGATAAGTCCAAGATATAGAGTCAAATGCCTTGCGGAAGTCTAGCTTCCACAAAATAGACTGCTCTTTATTTTTCTTCAACGAGTGGATAAATTCTGATGCCAATAGGACTGCATCCGTTATATTCCTTCCTTGGACAAAAGCATGCTGGGACTTACTGATAATATTTGGCAAAACTGTCTTGATCCTGTTGGCAAGTATTTTTGATAATATCTTGTAGATACCACTTACCAGAGTGATTGGTCGATAGTCACCAAATTCTTCAGCACCCTCTTTCTTGGCAATGAGAGATATATATGATATATTGACACCTTTCGGGATATGACTTCTTTCAAAGAAATCCTTAATC
>JAKUCV010003721.1:235114-307735 GCA_028386065.3 Turnera subulata
GACTTTTGCTTCCATAGGATCTCTTTTTGTTTCAGCTTTTGATGGTACTCCATTCTTGCCTCACTTCTTCTCTTCAGTTCCTCCTCCGAAAGATAAGAGCTCTCAGCTCTCAAATCAAGGTCCTCAATAACCACTTGCAAACGAGAGATTTCAGTGTTGATATCTCCAAAAGATTTTTTATTCCAATCAGCCAATCTCTTGCGCAACAGGCCAAGCTTCTTCATCAAGCAAAACTGGCCTTGGCATTCGATCTCAATTTTCTCCCATAGTTCCTTCAATAATTCGTAAAACTTAGGCGCTTGCCACCAACAATCCTGAAAACGGAAGGGTTTGAAACCCCAATCAATTTTATCCTGTGAGAGGATTAATGGCCAATGATCTGATAGTCCTCTAGGCCCTGTTTTAAGGTTCAAAGAGTTGAAGCCAACTGTCCATTCAACCTGAGCTAAAGCCCTATCAATTCTACTAGCTCCAAGTTTATTTGCCCAGGTGAACTTCCTACCTGTTAAAGGAAACTCACATAATTGAAGATGTTCGATAAAGCTTCTGAGAGCACCTGCACCTCTGATGTACATCCTATTACTCTTCCTATCTTCTTTTGCGATGGTTTCATTGAGGTCCCCAATAAGAAGCCACAGTGATGAGAAAGTATTTTTTAGGGCTTTTAGCTCACTCCACATTTCTATTCTCTTCTCTAGACTTGTGTCTCCATAAACACAGCATACACTCAACTTATTAACCATACCTTCAAAATATCCTTTGACCAAAATCCAATTTCTAGACACCGAACTCTGTGTACAACGAAAGAATTTTCCATCCCATAGAGCTAGCAAACCTTCAGAAGAACCATCAACGTTCACTGTTTTGAATTCTAGATTACCAATATTCCACAATCTACAACAAAACTGAATATCCACATTACTCAACTTAGTCTCACAGATAAAGACAAACTTTGCAGCATTCTGATTTATAAGCTCTCTTAGGTGGTTGTGTTTTATCGAAGATCCCAAGCCCCTGACATTCCAAGATATTAGACTAAACATAAGAAAAACAAACCACTCTCCATCTCAACTTTATACTGGAACTCACTGTACATCCTGGTTCCTGCTCCACTCGTCACCTTCTCTCACAACTAGCTCTCTAACAGCCATCCGCAGATCCTGATTCACATCCTGATGATCCCAACCCAGTGTGTTCCCTACTTGAATTGTTAACTCTGCTTCAGCATCGTAATCAGGGAGTATATTTGGTTGCTCCGCTGGTTCCAACTCCTCATTGACTAACCTCATGTTTACTCTCCTGAAGATAGAGTCGTTCATAGACTCAATTGAAGTGATGCTACCAGTAAACTTATTGAAGGTTTTAACCTTTCTCTTCTTAGCAATCTGCTTCGACTTTAAGGCCAGTGAAATTTTCTGCTCTATTAAATCTGATAGGGCCCGATTAGAGTAATTCACACTTTCGGGGCTGTGCAATATAGGTCTGGTCACTCCAATGGGCTTTGGGGGAGACTTGAAGCAATTAGGCCCATTGTATGATAAGCCCTGAAGGGCCCCAAAAAATAAAGTTTGCTTAGAGCCACCAGCACTAAAGTTCTTTGCAGACCCCTCTCTCTTGCTACCAGATGATGATTCACCTAGTTCCAATGAATAAAACCTGCCAAACCTATCATGGGATGAATTGACAGCTTGTGGTAAAGACAAAGAGGCACGCTTAGAACATGAACGCATTCCATTTGAATTTTCCCGAGGCATCCAGCTCATACTTTTTGAAGCGGCAGAAAATTTAGATGTAGGGGTTCTCCTTGGGGATACAACTGTTTTGCTGGTAGGGACGTTGAGGTTCTCGATAACCTCCCTTAAGTTAAAGGGATCAGATTCCAAGATTTTGTTGCATGGCCTACGTGGCAGTCCGCATGAACGGACCGTTCCGGTCCACCACCGGAGGCAACGACCGGCAATTTCCCTCTAGCGGTCTTAGGGCTGCAAATAATGGGACTTGATTCCAGGGAGATAAGATCATCCATAATGTGATTCGCAGTCATGAACGTGACTTTTGGAACTGCAGTTTAGCAGCCCTAAGACCGCTCTGATTTTCACACGATATTCCTGCTTATTATTGAACCAAGGTTGTTAAAAACCCAATCGAGTTGGATTCGTAAGTTTTCACGAGCTTATGATATTAAGCAGGAATATCGTGTGAAAATCAGAGCGAAGTACTCGTTTCTTGGTTGAAATTACTTAATGTTACGTTTTTACTCGTTAAACCTCGCTGAATCGTTTCGTTAAGATTTCGTTTATAATTATTACAGATTTTTTTTTTTGATGCAAGTAATTATTACAGATTTAGTAACTAAAAATCGGTTAAAATTTCCTTTTTTAATGATTTTTCAAAATTTTAGTTATAAATTATCTTCCATTTTCCCAAATTCCATATTGTTTTCCAAAATAGAAATCCTCATAAATAAAAAAGAAAAATATTAAAATATTTCAGCCACCTAGGACCCACCGGCCATGTGGCACCACATGTCACCCACTGAGTGGATTACCGGGTACAGAAGGGAACAAGGACGGAAACTCGAGACATTTATCAAGTTTAGTGACAAAAAATCAGCGAAAATTCTTCTGGACAAGTTTGAGAAATTGACAAAGGACAAAAAAAACATTTAACTCTCCAATTACTCACTTTTTTGAGCGGGATACAAATGCTGCATTGGTTCATAAATTTCATTAATTATTACGTGGCTCATAACTCCTTAGCCACAAATTCACACATCCATAAAACTCATGGTTGTTGGCTACCTCCTGATCGAGACTATTCTATCTTGAGAAAAGGTAAAAGAATGCATACATAATCAGATATGACAACCTGTAGTCTACGTAAGTGCCAGTGAACTTCCATGAACGAACACCATGCTTCTGGATTGAAAATAATAAAAGCAGAATAGGAACGTTTTTTTTTTTTTTTTGATGCGAAGAGAATAGGAACGTTACTTTCAAATTTCATAGAAGCAAAAGAAGTCAACAGGAGGCGTTTGCTTACCTTTCTCGCCTTCAGTTTCGACCAAAAAGCGCGTGGTATGGGGGCTGCTTGGTTGCCAAGAAATATCAAAGGTCAAAGGTTTTTCTTTCTTCTCTTTTCAATAATTGCAATACTCTAGTCTAGTGTTGTTCTTGGTTACCTATATATATATATATAATTTGGGGATGAGAGAGGTGGGAAAAGAGCGAGCGGGAAAGAGATACTTTATAGAGATATATTGTTGATGAGATGAAGACATTGTTGCGGTTTCTTGATGTCGTTCGTTTGGCGTGCATTGTTATGCTTCTCCTCTCTCCCTTCTGTCAACAGAGAATTTTGTAAGCCCCAAAAAATTAAGCTATTCGTAATTTCATAGTTAAGTATATACATATAAACAGCTGCACTACACATTACAACTTCTGATAATTGTTTTTTATATATGGGCAGGATTTCAGGCCAATCACCGAACGAGGAAGAGCGGGGCCGAGAGACAGATCGCCCTAGACGTAGGGCAACACCTCGCAGAGCACCACCTGGTCGAATGCCATGATTTCATACCAACACAGCTTCCCTTTCTATCTTTCTGCTTTAATCATTCGTGCAGAGAGCATTTTACCTTGGAATGGTCCTCCATGTAGTCTTAAATTTGTATAAGGTTGTTGTATATATGTCCTCTGGTTATGTGAGAGTGTGGGTTTTCAGGTTGTGTAAGGGCTGCATAGGTTGTTTGGTCATCTCTCTGATGACTGCAACCTGTTCATAAACTCATATGTACTTGATGTGTATCTTTATAAAAATTCGTCTTTATCAAAAAAAAAAAATGATTTCATACCAATCTTTCATGTGATTCATATTAAGCGAATCTTTGGACAGAATAAGTACTAGTACATCATTGTATGATACAAAGACTCCACGCACTTACTGTAGTTCTATTACCACGCATGTCATTTTTTTTTTCTCTTTGTTTGATTACGATTTAATTAAGAACCCAAGGTGATTCAGAGAGTAATAGAAAATTGCTCGCTGATATATTATATTTAGCTTGAAGATCTCCTATTGAATGACCTACAACTAATAGAGAATCTTTATATATAATATTTCTATTACTCTCGAAAGATTAATTAGTTGTCTTCGCCATATATCATGCATATGTCCTACCTAAACTAGCCAATTAATCTCGTTGCCTAAGTTCTTGAATAGCTCTAATTAGTAAGGACGACGAGACTCGACTTGAACGCGGACTTCTTAGCTAGAGTCGCAAAGCTTGTAAAGAACTGTACGTACTGTGAGCGTCTACCTCCACCCGCACACCAGAATCCCAAACTTTTTTAATTAAGCCCCACAAATAAACCCCAGTACGTGTAGGTACATACTGAAAGATGCATGTGACTGCCTCCACTTCCACTTGCGAACAAAGATAAGTCCTCTCGATCGGGTTTAATTCCAAACGGCTCTTCCAACCCATCAAGTCTGGGTGGCGAACTAGCTAGCAATTATCATTAAATAAAGCATAAACAAGCAATAGGTACGTTAATTATTTTGGTCGAAACCGGGATCTGTATATATAATATATACGCCAAAATGTACAAAAGATGGGCTCTAGCCCATTGTTCCCCATAGGTACGATAATTATGTGACGCAGTTAATTTAAGAATACATCCCACAGTTTGGACCTCCTTTTTCTGCTTTTGTTATGACAATTTGATTTGATTATGGAGCCTGAGGTGTTGGCCCTTTGGGNTTTCAGGATTAAAGTCATATAATTTATTCCTTCAGCTTTTTATGGATTCCTTAACGATGAGGGATCTGGTAGTCTCCGTAATTACCGGTAAACTTCGATGAACGAACACGTTTCTTCCGGATTTAAAATAATAACAAGAATAGGAGGAGAATGCAATGTTACCTTGAAATTTCACAGAAGCCAAAGGACTAAAAGAAGTCAAAAGGAGGCCTTTGTTTACCTTTCATGCCTTTAGTTTGGACCAAAAAAAGCGCGCTGCATGGTGACTTCTTGATGGCCAAGAAATATCGAAAGGTCATAGGTTTTTCTTTCGCCTCTTCTCGATTGCAATACTAGCTAGTGGTGTTCTTTTGTTATCTATATATATAATTTGGGGATCATAAGTGGTGGGAAAAGAGCAAAAGCTGGGAAAGAGATACTTCATAGAGATCTATTTTTGTTGAGATGAGGACATTGTTGTCGTTTCTTGATGTCGTTCGTTTGGTGTGCATTGTGTTCCTTCTCCTCTCCCCCTTTCATCAACAGAGAGTTTTGTAAGCGAAAAAGATTAAGCTATTCATTATTTCATAGTTATATGTGTACATATATGTACAGCTTCTCTCCAACTATGCTAACACACCGTCTGATATATTTTTTAAATGGGCAGGATTACAGGCCAATAACCAAACGAGGAAGAGCGGGGCCGAGAGATAGATCAACCTAGAAGTAGGGCAACACCTCGCAGAGCACCACCTGGTCGAATGCCATTTTCCTCTTTTTCAACCCCCCCCCCCCCAAAAAGGAGGAGGCAACAAGCATTACCGTATTTAGCCAAAGGCTAAGCTATTGCCTTTGGCCTTCAGAGGAAGCACACCTTCATAGGTGCTGAAAATCTACATTGATCTTGGTGCAAACAATTTTGATGTCTCCATGGTTTGTATTGAGGAGGGATGCTATTCGATGAAGACCACTATCGGTGACACACATCTGGGTGGCAAGAAGTAGTTTGCTGCCAAGATAATTTATTCCATGCTTCTCCTTAAGTTGCGCCAGACTGTCGAGGCTTGCCTTGGCACCACTGTCATGAATGTTGTGGTCTCTATCCAGACTTACTTCAATGACTCCCAGAGGCAAGCCACCAAGGATGCCAATGCCATTGTTGGCCTGAATGTCATGGGTATTATCAACGACCCCATAGCTGCTGCTATTGCCTTTGGTCTTCAGAGGAAGCACACCCTCATGGGTGTTGAGAACCTACTTGTAATTGATCTTGGTGCAGATAATTTTGACGTCTCCATGGTTTGTATTGAGGAGGGATTCTATTCAGTGAAGGCCACTACCGGTGACACACATCTAGGTGGCAAGAAGCAGTTTGCTGCCGAGATAATTTATTCCATACTTCTCCTTAAGCTGCGCCAGACTGTCGAGGCTTACCTTGGCACCATCGTCAAGAGCGTTGTGGTCTTTGTCTCGGGTTACTTCAATGACTCCCAGAGGTAGGCCACCAAGGAAGCCGATGCCATTGTTGGCCTGAATGTCATGGGTATTATCAACGACCCCGTGGATGTTGTTACTGCCTTTGGTCTTCAGAGGAAGCACACCCTCATGGGTGTTGAGAACCTACTCGTAATTGATCTTGGTGCAGATGGTTTTGATGTCTCCATGGTCTGCATTGAGGAGGGATGCTATTCGGTGAAGGCCACTATCGGTGACACACATCTGGGTGGCAAAGACTTTGTTAACAAGATTATCCAATGTATGGCTGAAGAATTCAGGAGAATGAACAACAAGGATATCTTTGGGTGCCCCCGTTCTCTCGGGAGGTTCAGAAAAGAATGTGAAAAGGTAGTGGGAATTCCGTCATCATTGGATGCAACAACCGTGAACATATAGATTCTTTGTACAATGGTCTTGACTTCGAAGCGAGCATAACTCGTCCTAGGTTTGACTAGGGATCTCTCAATGAAGTGCATATTTGTCGTTGGTAAGTATTTGGAGGATGCCAGCATGGAAAATAGAAAAGTCTATGATGTTGTTCTTGCTAGTCTTCCATCTGGAGGTTGTTGCAGAAAAATTTGGATTACCTTCTCAATGGGAAGGCTCTTCACACCTCAGTTGATGTTGTTGTCCATGGGGCTTCCATTCTTGCAGCTATGATGAGTGGCGTGCATCCAGATACGTGGTTGTATCTTTCAGATGTCATCCATCATCAATCGGAGTGAGTGATGGAGTTCAAGTGAAGACCCAAGAGCTGTGACCGCCAGCGCAGGCGGTCATGACGAGAAGACCGCCATGCCTGGCGGTCATCCATACAAGACCGCCAGAAAGTGGCTGTCATCCCTCCTCACGACCTCCCGGCCGGCACTATTCACCCAAAAAAAATTCCAGAAAATTAAGAGAGGAAGGAAAAAGGGGAAAGAGAGAATATGAAAGAGAGGCGAAGAAAACATGTGTATTCATCACTTAAGGGGCATTTTATGATCTTTTACTTGAATTTACAATGATATATATTATGATGAGTTAGACGTGTATTTTGCTTTAGAATGATGAGTCTTTTGAAGACATGATGAGCCTATTCTTTGGACGATTGCCTTGAATGAGGGAGGATCCAAAGGGTCTGCGAACATGCTCGATCTAGACCAGCCGAGACCAAGGGCAGGTGCCCCTAAGATAGAAGTAGGGTAGATGAGAGTCGTTGGGGGCAGATACCCCTAAGATCAAAGTAGAACCGATGAGAGTCGCCAGGGGCAGATGCCCCTAAGATAGAAGTAGAACTGATGAGAGTCTTTAGGGGCAGATACCCTTAAAGTAGAGTGGATGAAGATGTTGCGGGATAGATATCCAAGGGACGTTGTCCCGACATAGAGGAGCACCGAGACGATGTAGATGAACTACGGGATGATTCCCGTTAGCTCTTGAGACCAGGAAAATCCCAAAACCCCCGAGATGAGATGAAATCCCCACGGGAGGGTGATAATATCCTTAGTTAGCAAAATCCCCACGGGAGGGTGATAATATCCTTAGTTGGCAAAATCCCCACGGAAGGGTGATAATATCCTTAGTTAGCAAAATCCCCACGGGAGGGTGATAATATCCTTAGTTGGCAAAATCCTCATGGGAGGGCGACAATATCCCTAGTTAACATAGGTAAGATGATCTTAGTTAGCAAAATCCCCACGGGAGGGTGATAATATTCTTACTTAGCAAAATCCCCACGGAAGGGTGATAATATCCTTAGTTGGAAAAATCCCCACGGGAGGGTGATAATATCCTTAGTTGGTAAAATCCCCATGGGAGGGTGATAATATCCTTAGTTGGCAAAATCCCCACGGGAGGGTGATAATATCCTTAGTTAGCAAATTCCCCACGGGAGGGTGATAATATCCTTAGTTCGCGAAATCCCCACGGGAGGGTGATAATATCCTTAGTTGGCAAAACCCCCACGGGAAGGTGATAATATCCTTAGTTAGCAAAATCCCCACAGGAGGGTGATAATATCCTTAGTTGGCAAAATCCCC
The DNA here is from genome assembly GCA_028386065.3 of Turnera subulata. NCBI lineage: Eukaryota > Viridiplantae > Streptophyta > Magnoliopsida > Malpighiales > Passifloraceae > Turnera > Turnera subulata. The sequence continues at coordinate 243,374 of JAKUCV010003721.1, forward strand.
ACGGGAGGCTGATAATATCCTTAGTTAGCATAGGTGAGATGATCCTTTGTTAATGACTTTTGGGACCAGGAAAATCCCAAAAGAAACCCCGGGATGAGATGATTCCCGGTAGCTCTTGAGACCAGGAAAATCCCAAGAGATGAGATGAGTCAATCGCAAACCTCGGGATGAGATGATTCTCGAGGTGGAGCATGTGATACTCCAACCATTGGTCCACAACACTCACATTCGCTATCCAAATTTGGTTGTTCCTTCCTTGCATTGCTTCGTCTTTAAGTTTTAAAGACTCACCAACGAGGGACATCTGTGAACACCCAAATTTGACCCATGAAAATTATATTGAGATTAGACTCCAGACATATTTGAATCATAAGATTGATGAGTTAGTCTTGGGTTGAAGCATGGATGGGGTTTAATTTTAGTAGAATTTATACGTTATAGTAATTAAGACTTTTATATGCCTAAGATTAATGAGACGCTTTAATCATAGGATATGTTAAGGACTAAATTGCTAAAATGTATTTTATCTAATTAAATTCGAGCTTGTTTATTTATTAAACCTAATTATATTTATTCTTGGGTTGAAGATAAATGTAAAGGTCTAATTTAATAAGGTATGGACTTTTCTTCAGAGTTGCACAGCCCATTAACACCTTGCTTGCAGACGAATTTAGCTCTGATTTTCATGGAAAATCAGAGTTAAATCATTCCTTAATAGAAAGAATGTTTTTGGTATGATTTTGGCCTAAATGAGGAATCAATGTGTAATTAGTCAATTAGGAGATGATTGAGAGGAGTAGTAATCAAGAAGGCAGAGGATTCTGGGCAGTCTAGGGGTTAATTACGTGGTAGGATCAATCAGGGAGGAATTAGGGGAGAATCGGGACCGAAAAAGGAAAGAACGGGTGAGACGCGTAGGCACAGGCAGTCATCTTGGGATGACCGTCGGGCCTGGGCGGTCTTCCACCCATGACCGCCCGGCCTGGCTGTCATCCATAGGATGACCGCCGGCCATGGCGGTCATGCACACCCAGAAACGCGTTTTCTCCCTGATTTTCGCCCGTAATCTGATTCTACTCGGTTTTGGCCCAGATTTTTGGCCATTACCTTGATTATTAAGTTGGTCCACGCCCCTAGGCTACCCAGAAAACTATAAATAGGCCCCTCCTCTCACATTTCAAAACACACATTCTATTACACAAACACTCTTCATAAAGCCTTGAAGCTTGGAGAAACTCTATCTCTCCAAGCTTAAGAAATAGTTCTATAGGCAAACTTTGGTAGAATTTCGTGGGTAGCATCATCCATTGAAGGCAGCAAAGGAGAAAATCAAGAAGAACTCTAAGATTGAGTTGAGGAGTGGGAGGAAATTGTGTGGGAGGCACAACCCAAACCAAGGAGCTAGAGGAGGGCTACAGGAGGTAATCCTAATCCCTTTTTGTCTGACCAATTATTGTTGAGATGTGATGATGATGTGATTGTTGTGATGCCATGTCAAGAACTACGTGGGCTTTGAACCCAGTCGCCGGGGTACGTAGGTGGTTTCTAGTGGTGGAAACTCAAGCCCAATCTTCTTCTTCTCCCTTTCTTTTTAATATTCAGCTATTATGTGTTTTAGTGCTCATACTTGCACACTTGCACAAGGCATACAAAATCCTCTAATTGCACAAAGTTTCGCCCCAACATGGATGGGTGCCTAACACCTTCCCATCCATGACGAATCCCCGGGTCCAGCATCTTTGGTTCGTTATCCAGTTGCCTAAATGGAGTCACATGAAGGGTTTTTCCCAAGTTTTTGTCCCTTAATAAAATTTGGGTGGCGACTCCAAAGATGTTGGATGATGGTTATGAAGAAGGTGTAAAGGAAAGGTGAATAGGCCCAAGTGATTTTGGGTCAGGTATTCACAACTTGTTTGTCTTTTTTGTTGCCAGAAGTTTATATTGGCCCAAAAGTGCCTAAGAGGGGAGGGGTGAATTAGGCTTTGAACTTTTTCGGACAGACAAGATATGGTTTTTGTGAAACCAAATCCGGATAATACTTTGTGAGTGTTTAGAAGCAAGAATGCAAGTAAGGAAAGAAAGAGAAAGTGAACACAAGCGATTTAGAGTGGTTCCTCCTCACCAAGTACTCCACTACTTAAAAGGTCATTCTTTTAGGATTTCAAACACTCACCATGCTTAGGTTTTTACGGGTTCAATACAACCAAAGGGTCAGAGAACCTTCTGCCAATCAATCTCTTGAAATCTAAAATCAAACCCATCGTTTAGAATAATAGACAACTGCAAACGACAATGTTTCATCACAACCCTAATGGTAAACAACCAAGCAGCAGATGAATTATAAGAACAAAAGAAACAAAGAATCTAGGAAGCTAGACCCAAAAATATGGTGAAGGCTTTGGGACTCAAAGTAAGTAAATTATAGCAGACAAAGGATTGGAATACTAACTGAAGACAGTGTTGATGGAGTTTCTCTTGGCCTACATTTCGGCGGCAAATCCAATCAGGCGCTCGGTGTCGGTGAAAGAGACGTAGGATTGCGTAGTACAGCTGCCCAGCTCGTTGGCGATGATCTCCACCCTTCCATGCCGCCATACTCTGACGCAGGAGAAGGCGGTTCCTAGATCGATCCTAATAGCTGGTCCTTATCCTCTACCGGCCATAATTTCAGATCTAAGAATATAGTGCGGCGGCCATAATTTCAGATCTGAGAATATAATGTGGTGGCTAGGGGTTTATCTTTTTATTGAACAGTAGAAGGAGTTTTTCAAGTTCCGAGTTTCGGAGAGTAAGTAGGTTTATTGTTTAAAAAAGAGAGCAAGGTTTTAAAAAAAAAAAGAGTAATAAGGTTTTTATTTGGGAAAAACCTGTGACAAGTCTTATAATTTAGTTGCTCCTATCCAAATAAGTCCTAGAACTTACAAAAACTTCAATTAATTAAGTCCTATAATAGTAGTTAATAACCTCAACTAAGTCCTATATAATAGTAGTTAGTAATCTCATTCGAGTTTTTTCACACGTTTCCATCCAGTTTAGACGTTAGGTTTTTGACTTTTTGGTTACACATCATCTGCTTTGCATATCATATATGGATGGAAAAAATGGCGCCAACTCACTTCTGCCAAAATGAATATTCCCCCAAACTCACTCATTTTCCTCCTTTTCAAAGAGGAGACAACAATTTACCCCAAAAAAAAAGAGGCAACAAGAATCACTGTATTAAGCCAAAGTCGCTAAGAAGGAGGTGAATTAGTCTTTCTCGGTTAATGGTTGATTTGGTGTAAGTGTTGTCAAATTAGCTTTGTGTCTAAATCTAACGGTTAAGTCTAGTATTTAAGGAAGTGAAAAGAGAGATTTAGGCAAAGTTTCGAAAACTGAACTGGATATTGAGCCGATAAAGGGGATGTTCGAGAAAACCGGGGGTCCGACCGAGATTTGATCAAAGTTCGACCGTTTTGTTAAAATGAGACAAAAAATTGATAAAAAATTAGTGTTTGAATAATTTATTTTTATAGATTCAATTATTATATATTAAATTTATTAACTATATATACTTTTTACGTTAAAAAAATTAAAACTAAAATAAGTTTTAATATATAATAAACTTAATATAAAAGAAACTCGTAGCAAAAATTGGTTGGAGGTTACAAATACGACAAAGAGATTAAGGGTTCGATTCTTAAATTAACAAAAATTTTAAATTCAAACTTGAAATCGTGAAAGGTCCGACCTGTTCTTTAAAAACCGACAAGTTCTACCGGTTAAGAAATCAATCATAAAACCTTGCAAATCGGACCGGGTCAAGGGTGACACCAAGTTGAAGCGAGTTGAATCATTCGGTCCGATCTGGTTTTGATAACCTTGGATTTAGGCAGACCAGATTTAGAGTGGTTTCTTCAAACTGGAGTACATCCACTACTCAATAAGTCCACCTTGAGATTTCTCACACTCTCACTAACTGTAATACAAATTTTACTTATATGAGAACCTGGACCAAATAACTATTTGGCCTTCTTACCTGATCAATAGAGTCACTACTCTAATTTTATTAATCTGAAAAAATCCGGAGAAAAGCATATTCCTACATCTTAATCCCACAAACTTATCAATTTGCTAACCAAAGATTGCTAGGCTCGGGGGTTCATCATGGATTGGAAGGTATAAGGCACCCCATCCATGCTTGGGGGAAAGAGTATTCAATTTAAGTGAAGAATATTCTCGTGCATGTGTGCAAGTGTGTAAACCAAATTTCCATAAGCATATAATCATCCAAATCATCGCGCATAAACTGAAAATTAAAAGAATAAAAAAAAGAAAAGATTTTAAAAAAATTGGCTTGCGTCTCAACTACTAGAGACATCCTACGTACCTCAGTCGGGTTCAAAGCCCACGTAGCTATTGGGTTTAAATCAACACTCAAACAAGCATGTCAGCATCTTCAATCATCACAGAAAATAGCAAATCTTAAATCAGAATTAAAAGAGTTAGAATCGACTTACCTCCAGTGGCGTATCCTTTGTCGTTTCTTGCCTTCTAGGCTTGTAAATGGCATTTGCTTTCCTTCCACTCCTCAAACTCCACTTTGATGCTCTTCCAACCTTCTATCTCCATGCTGTCAGGTCTTATGATCTACATAGATTTTGCAAGAATGACAATAGGAATGGGGTGCTTGAAGGGATGGAGAATAGAGTAAGCTTCTAAGGATGTGTGTAGAGAGAATTTTTTGAATCTTTCGAAGTGAATAGGAGGGTTATATTTATAGAGCTCTGGAGTACAGACGTCGTGGACCTCATTAATGGTTGGGAAAGCAAGGACCCGACCCTCCAAAGATCATATTTTTTTCATTTATGATAACTATATAATATAAAATTTTATATAGCTTAAAACTATGTGTAGCTTAGTGGTTTAGAGTTGTTAAACATGGCTTAAACTTGAGTTTAAATCTTGGCTTCCTACTTTTCTAAGCTTATCTTTAATTTCATACTATATTAGCTTAATATTTTTTCTTTATTCTCCATTTACTATTACAATTAATTCCAAATTAATATAACAATATGGCTAACTTAACAACAAATGTTGTAATAGCCCGGGTAAAATTTTTGATTTTTACCGGGACTGTAAAAGTCTTTTTACCGTGATTTACTGTTGAATTAATCTTGGGTAATTAATTCAAGGTAAATCGGGAGTCGTTTTTCGAAACCGAGAGTTTTCCCGCGCTCGGGAGTATCTTTCTAACTAACCGAGCCTCCTTTACAACTAACCGAGCCTCGGTTTTCAGATCCGAGACTTAGACGACGTTCAGGGATATTTACCGAATTTTCTGAGTCTAAGTTGTATTTTCGAACACGGGACAGAATTTGACGGAAAGACGGATACGCCCCTATGCTTTGAGCAGACTAAAGCCGGAACGGAGGACATCGACGGACAAACGAATTGGCCAACGCTCGAGACGCGTTTCTCCCTCCCGGGCTAACTCATCCTCTCTCCCGTTTTTTTTCCTTTTCTCATTTTCCTACTCCCTTTCTTTTTCTTTCTTTTTCTTTTCCTTATTTTTCTTTTTCCCTTTTCTCTTTTCTCTTTCTCTTTTCTTTTTCTCCTCCTTTTTTCTTTCTTTTCACTATCTCTTCTCCACCGGCACACCCGTGACCAACCGGCCCTCCCCTCACTTTCAATCTTTTCTTCCTTTCTTCCCTTGTCTCTTCCTCCCTCAATTATTTCCTTCCATTCTTTTCCTCTTCCCGCTACTCCACACACCCACACCATCCTGCCTTTCCCTTCTCCCTTATCTTCTTCTCTACTTCTCACCCGGGTACACACCACCGAACCTCCATCAACCGCCACCACCATCTTTTCTTCCCCTCCCCGCCAGCCGACCCCACAACCAGCCACCAACCGCCGCCCCACGAGACAGCAACACGCACCCCTCCTCTCTTCTTTTCTTCCTTTTCTCCACCGCCACCGTGGCCGTGAACCCGCTGCCACCCACCGCCTCCACACCAGTCGGGCCTCACCAACACCACTTCGTCGCCGCCACCCTCTTCTCCTTATCCTCCTCCCTCGCGACGACGTCGTCCGGGTCCTGCAGCCGCCAGCCAACGAGACGACCGTCGTGTGACGTTGCTTGCTTGTCGCGCCGCCCAGCTGCAGTCGCCACCAGCAACTGTGGCGTCTCCTTCCGTGCCGCCTTGCCACGCCACCAGCCCCTCATGCCGTCGCGTCGCCTTCCCACACCGCCGCGCCGTTTGCATCGTCGCCGCTCGCCCATGTCCCATCGTGCTGTCAACCAAGTCGCCATCAACGGTTGCTGTCCAGTTCGATTTCGCCGGGTCACGGGTGAGTGGACTCCCATGTGATGGGCTGTTAGTTAATATGCAAAGGGTTGATGGACATGGTTGGGTCCATAGGGCTGAAACGCTTGGGCCCAGCATTGAATCTGGAAAATTACTATGGTCCTTAAGTTTGAGTATATCATTAACCTAAGGTTTTGGTAAGTTTGATGGCTTGATAAAAAATTATAATCTGGATAAGTTATATTGTGGCTGAAAAAGTTAATGACCTCTTTAAATTGGAACCAAGACCAGGATTTGATTATTGCTCCAGTATAATAATATCAGTATCATTAACAATAATTAATAACTCTATTGTGGACTAATAACCTGATAAGTTAGCCAATTAATATGGCTAATAAGTTTACTAACGTTTTTATTATTTTAAGCTGGGGGAATAATCATATGGTCAAGGTCATAATTAGACAATGATATATTTTGGACGGCCAATAATTTTAACGGTAATATTTATATGCTATGAGATGACTATCCTAGGGATGATTTCCACAAAGAAGGATTATTAAAAAAAAAAGATGAATGATTAGCTTAAGCAAATAATTAAGCCGCGCAGGATTTCTAGAGGTGACTTATGGCTAAAGGAGAATGAGAAAATTTAGGGTTAAGCATATATAATTTATAATACGGAAGTATTTTCTGATATATATATATATATATATATATATATATTGATAATTATTTTGGTGATACTTTTATCATATGGAAATATATATAAATATACATCTACACGTTGTTATTTTCTAGGAAATTATTTTATGGTAAATGATTATTTCCATGGAAAATATTTTGGAAAGATTACCAACAAAGTATTAAATACCGAAGTAATATTCGGATATACGTACGGTAAATATTTTCGGTAAATGGAAATGATAAAGGATACGTAATCGGGATGGGTATATATCGCAGTATTGGCATCATAGCAAACCGATTATGTGCATTTATGTGAGTGTATATTGTTTTATTGTATAGGTTATGATATCGGGAAGTTTCCCGAGGAGCCGGCTTCGGACCGGACATTGTCTTCGGAGTTGAGTAATCGGCCAAGGTGAGGATGTATAAGCCTTGATATGTGCCTGTAATACTTTGTGTGTTTTGTTGTTAGATTAAACTGTTGTTATGGTTATTGTTGTTATTGCTGGTTTGTGATATCGGTTCTGTGAATATTGTGTTGTGATTGACGTTGATCTGTTAATTGTGAATGATTGGTGTTAAGATATGTTGACGGTTTAGTCTGTGGGTTAATCTTTGGTAATAGTAAGTTGAACAACTTGTGAAATTGAATATTGAAAATTGTGATGATATATATTATTGTTGGATATTTGATGATACGGATTTGTTGATGTAGTTTCTGTGTGTGATTCTTGATATTGCCCTGCTTGATTGAACTGCTATGTTGACTGTTAATGGTTTCTTAGATACTGTGTTGCGATTGATGTTGGGTTGTGAATGATTGATGCTATAAAACCAATGATGGGTTGGTCTGACGTATAATTTGAGTTAATAGGAAGTTGGAAAATTGTTTGACTGATTTGGATATTGTGTTTGATATCGATAGACTGTGTTGTGACTAGTTTATCGGAATAAACTGTGATATAGATAAATGGGAAAAAAAATGGAAATTGGAAGTTGATTTGAGATTTGGTTTTTGGATGATGATGACATATTTATCACGTGGTAAGTTGAGGTACGACCGGATGGTTTGAGACTGTTTTGTGTGGCCATGATCTGGGTTACTTGTGATGGGCATGTTGATGCCGGTTTGATTGGGATGTTGATCCCTGAGATTGTGATTGAGATGTTGATCCCTGAGATTGTGATTGGGATCTTGATCCCTGAGATTGATATTGGGATGTTGATCCCTGAGATTGTTATTGGGATGTTGATCCCTGAGATTTGATATTGGGATGTTGATCCCGGGTTCTTTTGATCTGGCACCATAAACAGGTTGATAGCCTGGTACGACCTTAGCTTATCCGTGACGGGGCCAGAAAAATAAAATTGGAATAATAATAAAGTCCTTGGTACGTTTGGGTCGAGTCTTTGGGTTTGGACTGTCTTGTACGGTATTGTCTCTGGAATGGTTGTGAATATTGTCTGTATTTCTTCTTGAAGTATTATAGTTGCCTGCATATCTCTGTTTATCCTTGGTTGGTGAGCACTTCGGACTCATCCCTCACCTGCGGGCTTTCATCCCGTAGGTTGAGTTATTTGTGGTACAGGTTTGGTGCATTCTAGACAGGCTGCGGCGTTATCCCTTGGGCAGGGCTCGGATCCATAGTTTGCATCAGTGTCGCATACAGTGTTTGTGAGTTATTAAAGTCTTCCGCTGTGCATTATTTTGTTATTGTTGGGCCATTGGGCCGATTATGTTGTTAATGACGTTATTACTTTTGGGCTGTTGAGCCCGTGTTCCTGTTGTATACACTGTATGCTGGGCTTATTTTGGTTGGGTCGTCACAGTTCCGGCACGTATTTACTGTGTACGGTAAATACGGGTCGGGGCGTTTCAAATGTTTTCTTGGGTCACAGATATTATGAAATTAGGAGTAGTATTTAGCAAGTGTTAATTGTCTCTTTTCATTATCATTAGACAAAGATGGCTCCCTTCACAAAAGTTTTCTGGGTCCGCCCTCATGGCATTTAGCAAGTTCGTTAATAGTCTCTTTCCACTGTAATTAGGCAAAGTTCTCCGTAACCATTGTACATTTCTGTCCCTTGCCATAACCCAATAGAATATAACTTACTCTAGCAAATATTTCTGTCCCTTAGATTTAATTGGTCTCTTCCCATTATAATTAGGCAAAAAGCTCTTCTTTGCCATTGTACATTTCTGTGCCTTACCGTTTGTTTGGGGGATTATGGAGGAAAATGGAAGGGAGGGGAATGGATAGGAAGGATAGGATAAGACTTACTAATGAAATCTAAGTTAAATCTCAAAAAATAAATCTCAAAAAAACTTGAATTTTAAAAATATACAACAACGCTGCTTACAAGATTATTTTTTTGCTTATTCAAATATGTTTACTCTCCCAAATAATTAGAAGTTAATTTAAAAAATGGACAAGATAATTACACGTTAATGTAAAATTTCTCCACAAATATGTTACATTCCACACGCAACATTTCGTTCGGTGAGATCCGTCTTTCACTCTAGAGACTAACGTAACAGGAGTTTAGTTGCAGCTTTCATCTGTTCTCTATACTTCTTTTCCCTTCAAAAGAAAAACGATAATCAGCAATTATATATCCTTTGGAAATAAATTCCTAGACATCGTCGCCGAAACAGAAGATTCAAAACCTTAAAGTTTGTAAGTCTAAATCCTAGGTAATAGGTATACTCTTGTTGCCACCTTATTTCGTTGATGTACTGATTTGGGTCTTTTTTTTTTTTTTTCTGTGCAGAAAAAACAATATGGTGCTTAAAACAATAGGGTGCATGTGCAGTAAACAAGATTTCCTGCCAGAAGAATCATTCAAGAGCTGGGGAAACTACCTCAAGGCATTGTCTAACACCAAAGCAAGGCTGAAAGACCGTCTCCTGACAAGATCCCCAGATAGTGTAGAACTCCATGAAGTGCGAGCTCGTAGCGAGCATGAGATGAGGAAAACCCTGTGTTGGTGGGATGTGATTTGGTTCGGGATAGGGGCTGTTATGGGGGCAGGAATATTTGTTCTTACAGGTGAAGCTGCTAGGTACTATGCGGGTCCTGCTGTCATATTCTCCTACTTCATATCAGGTATATCAGCATTGTTGTCTGTCCTTTGTTATAGTGAATTTGCTGTTGAACTGCCAGTAGCAGGAGGGTCATTTTCCTATGTTAGGGTGGAGCTTGGTGATTTTGTAGCCTTCATAGCTGCCGGAAACATTCTGTTTGAGTATGTAGTTTCTGGTGCTAGTGTGGCACGGTCTTGGACCTCCTATTTTGCTACCCTGTGCAACCATGAACCCAATGGTTTTCGCATCTATGCCTCGTCGCTCGCCGAAAACTACAACCATCTAGACCCGATTGCGGTGGCTATATCGATCTTGATATGCGTTGGTGCGTGCTGGAGCATAAAGGGCTCGTCAAGGTTCAATTCAATCAATTCCATTATCCACCTTGTGGTCTTGGCTTTCATTCTTGTTGCTGGCCTCACCAAGGCAAATGTTGAGAACTTTGAACCCTTGGCCCCATTCGGCGTCCGGGGAGTTTTTCAAGCATCAGGGATTCTGTTTTTCGCTTATATAGGATTTGATGGGGTGGCAACACTGGCTGAGGAGATCAAGAACCCGGGTAGAGATATCCCAGTAGGCCTCATTGGATCCATGGTGATTGTCATAGTAACTTATTGTTCACTTGCTGCAACTCTCAGTTTAATGCAGCCTTACAACACAATAGATCCCGATGCGCCATTCACTCTGGCATTCGAAGTTGTGGGGATGAAGTGGGCAAAATATATTGTATCCTTGGGTGCGTTAGAAGGCATGACAACAGTTCTGCTAGCAAACATCGTTGCACAAGCTAGGTACTTCACTCATATTGCAAGGACACACATGGCTCCTCCAATTCTTGCCTCCGTCAATGAGAAAACCGGAACACCAGTTGTTGCCACAGTTGTCATGACCGTTGCAAATTCCATTGTTGGTTTCTTCACAGGCCTTGACGTTTTGGCAAACCTTCTCTCCATTGCTACCCTGTTCATCTTTTCGCTTGTAGCATTCGCACTATTGGTGAGACGGTATTATGTTACTGGTGAGACGTCAAATTCTGATAGAAACAAACTCGTAGCATTCTTGGTTGCAATTGTAGGATCCTCTATTGCATCTGCTGCGTACTGGGCAGTCAGCAATAATGGGTGGATCGGTTATGCAGTGACTGGACCAGCATGGTTGTTATCCACCCTTGGTCTACAACTTTCACTAAAGCAGGCAAGGAAGCCTAAATACTGGGCAGCGCCATTTATGCCTTGGTTACCATCTGCTAGCATTGCTATCAACATTTTCATCATGGGATCGATTGATAGGGATTCGTTCATCAGATTCGCTGTGTGGACACTATTATTGCTCGTCTACTATCTACTGGTAGGGCTACATGCTTCATATGATGCATCTAAAGAGATTCAAAGAGAAGCTAGTGCAACAAATACAGGCCACTCTGAAGCAGGCATTACGCAATGATTAGGAACTCTCAAGTAAAACATCCAGGTGTGATCAGTTAGGCACCCTTCAATATTTTGAATAGGACAGTGTTCTTTTTTTGGAATTTTTATTATTGATTAATAATTATCTCTTCCTTGTTGATGTTTTAGGCTTAAACAATCGTAATATCAACAGCCAGAAAGATGTCTATATCATGTGCATCTCATAGTAAACATGCTAGGAATACTGCACAATCAATTTTTAGTTTCCCAGTTTGGATGTGACAGTGACTGTCTCGTATTCTCAGATTGCTCAGAAAACGTATTCATAATGCTGACACATTGCATGCATGATAGTTGTTATCGAAATTGAAGTTAATTCAACATACCACCTAGAAGAAATGTTTGTGCTGCTATATCGTTAAGATGATGATGCTTTCTCACGAAATATTTTGTAATTAATCTAAACTGTTCAAAGTTTTAAAGCCTACAACACCATGTCTCTTTCTTGTATTGATGGTCGGATCATATGGAAGCTTTTAGGTTGTCACGTTACGCGAAATTTGTCATTAGCATGTCATGGTTTGTTCACTCTACATGATGTTTATGTCTCTAATATGTTTCTTCTTATTATCCAGCAATCCCAATTGCAAATAGCAAGTATATAAAGATTAAACTCCACAAACAACCTTGTGTGCGAAGAGACTCGAACACATAGACGACAAAAAAATGGAGCTTGGTCATCAAAAGCTGTTTGTACAAGTGAATTTTATAGTCTCTACCTCTAATTCTAAATAGAAGAGATCATAAAGGCAAGTATACAAAATAATTTGATTATCATTGACATAATAATATACAAATTTCTAGCACTTCCAAGCTTTGATTACTGCACAAAGCCTTCATGCAGATAAATAACAACATAGAACAGCAAAAATAAGTGAAGAGATAAGTGAAAATGAGAAACAAAGGGTGAAGAGGCATGAGGGCCTGTATATATGTAGACCTATAAATGAATATACCATGACTAGAGTTCAATTTACATTGATTTGGTTCAAGGTTATGTCTCTATCTTGAGGAGAGAGTTGAGAGATGTACTATTGAATCGTTGAGCAAAGCCCCGAATCACGAGAACTATGATGTCCCGCATATGCCGGGAATGGACCATCAAATCAACTTCGCTCTCACTGTCCACTACAATCTTAAGTCTATGCTGATCATTTCGGAAAACTTCCACCTGGAAAAAGTTTGATGATTCAATATTTTGCCTTATTAACACACAAGAAAGAAAAAATGTAGAGAAAATTGCATGACGTTCAGATTCCAATAGTTTCAATGCAGACACATAAACATCACTATGATGAGGAATACAGGCATGAAACTGGATGTATTGCCTATAGGCTATAGTTGCTCTACCATATGCACAGAATAGACGGGTGTGATACATAACTTTATACCTCAAACACTAAATGTCATGATGAAAGCTCTACAAATAACCGCTACAGGTGGTTCTTATAAAATCTTTATAACTAAGCCTTTATTAGCTTTAGATTATAAGATACTATGCCAACTAAACCAGGAAGCAAATGCAAAGATAATAACTGGATAAACATCACCAGAGAAATTCCCAAATCAAACTTGTTTAATAGCTTATGCGCCAAAGCTACAGAACCCACCAAGTTCTCTTAATGAGCAGAAGAAAAAAAAAATTCCGAGGAATAAGAAAAATGTAGAACAAACTTACATGGAAGGGTGGAGCATAACTTCCACGAATTTCAGTGGTCGGGAAAGAGGTCTTAGAACCAGGCTTCACAACTTTGACTCTTTTTCTATTTACTTCTAGACTTCTTCTCTCAAGAGTCCCCTCTCCGGGAATCTACAGCATAAGAAAGACTCGTTGGTTAGTTTCATTTTGAATATGCGTTTTGTGATCAGTAGCAAATGTAGAATTAGAGAAACTAACCTTGTTTGAAGACCGGTCCTTGTTGCATAATGCCTGTTTCCAAAGAAAAATTAAGCAGTAAGTTTATGGGTAACAATTTTAAAGGGAAATGCGATGAGATAACCAGCAAGTTCTTCTCTGACTAGTCAAGCAGAGTCACAATAAAAGACAGTCCCACATCACAAGGGTCAAAATTTGGAAGAAGAAGATATACTAAGACACCCATTTCTTTATGCTTGTGCGCAGGTAGGGAATATGATTCGACTGTCCCCTTATCCATGCCACCTGAAATTGTAATCCACTATCTCTTTGCCAAGAAGATGGCAAGTGGAAAATAAATGGTTACTTGGTGACTAGGTGTTGTCCTATTCTTGGGTTGCAGACAGAGAAAGTAGTTGGAAAATAAATGTCCCTTAACTCACTTAGATGTTCAGCCAGAAAACTAACAAGGACATAAGTGCTTTCCCAAATCTGAACTCTAGTACATTTGGAACTCTTAACACTTAGCAGACTGACCTGGCTTCAACTGGATGAGTCAAAATTATAAATTATAATGAACTATCCATACCATCTACTTGTTGTGAGTTCAGAATTGGGAAAGCACTTATGTGCTTGGTATTGTCCAGTTCTTGGGTTGCAGAAAGAGAAAGTAGTTGGAAAATGAATGTCCCTTGACTCACTTAGTTGTTTAGCAGGAAACTCACAACAAGCACATAGTGCTTTCCCAAATCTGAATTCTAGCACATTTGAAACTCTAACACTTAGCAGGCTGACCTGGATTCATCAAAATTCCAGGACTACCAGACACCAGTGGCTGGAACAAACAAAAACAGATAAACCAGCATTCACAGTCTCACTCTTATGCGTTGGAGAAAAAACACCTCAAAAGCACATCATTTCCCTCATATTCATCCATAACCGATCCTAGAACAGAAGCTTCATGCACAAAAGTACCTCTGACAAGCATTCACTTCAGCAACAAACAAGAAGAAATTGAGAAAAGGAAATTCCCACCCACCATCTAAACAACATGAATCACAGTTAAGCACATCTTTTCATATGGTAATGCAAACAACCTAAATAAGTGCAACAAACAATCAAAATGATCAAAAAAATAAAACTGGGCATCATAATCCAAATATACGTGCCTCAAATTTAACTGCTCCAAGGTCAAGCTTCTGCTTCACTTCTTTATGGACATCAGGTTCTGCAAGTTCATATAACCAAATTAGCACAAACAGAGAAACCTTGAAAATTAGGCAGAAGGATAGAATAGGAGTTTTTATGATCAGGTAACTGGTCCAGGTCCTACTCCTAAACCCTATGGAATGAAAGCTAAGCATCAGGAGTCATACACGTGAGGAGTCCAAATAAATTAATCTTGCAACCATTGGTTGGCCCTTAGAGCATGAGAATGATTCCAATTCACATCTCACATCTTCCCAACAAAAACTTATTCTACATACAAGCTTTTTAGTTGATCTATACTGTTTAGACCCTTTACTGTAGTTGTATCAGCCTTTATCTTTAGTACTACAAGAATAAAAAAATCATTGGCTCATATACTTGTTTCATGCGATTGCTAAAGTTCATTCATTAGAAGAATTTACCCTCAGTGATCTTACAAAAGGAGCACTACAAAGTTAGGTTACCCAGCAACATGCTTGTCAGAGCTCCAACTAAGCAAAATTAGATTGTTTGAGATGGATGTCAGACTATGTTGGTAATAACATTGATCAGATAAATCGCAAAGAAATGAACAAGGCAAAAGCACTTCTGGATTTGAATACAAAACAAGAGTTTCATTAACCTCCAACCACGTCTGCATCTTTTACACTTATCCAATATTTCCACCTAAAGCTGACCAAGCTAACATGTACTTTTCACTTAACAATTTCATCTTTCTTTGAGACATTAGTATCACAGGATTCTGAGGAATGATTGGCTATGTAAAAGAACTTCCAAATCCAACCCATCTGAGGAAGCACCAATTGAATTTTTGTATCAATAACAATTTTACAAGGCAGATGATGCAAAATAGTGGTAAATAACAAATAAGCATTTTATATCAATAACAATTTTCCAGGGCAGATGAAACAAAATAGTGGTAAATAATAAACAGACAGGTCATAGCAGCTCACCAACAGCAATCGGTTCCGTCGATGCTGACACAGGTTGCCCTTCAACGCCATCCTCCCTTACAGGAGTATAAATAGCAACCAACCTGTACCCCACATCATCAACATTTGCTTCATACATTCTTCCTACCTCTCCTGCAATGTCAAGTTTTTGCAAGAATGTAGAAACTTAGGATCACCCAGCCATATCCTTAACCATGCAACCTATTTTCATATTGCATAATGACAGAAGGATTTAAAGTGGACAGTTTTAAGAACCACGCTTGCAATTTGAGATTTTACCATTGTTTCTTCCAAGAGTTAAACAACACTGATAGAGACAAATGTTTTCCCGTTAGAATTATTTTGTTATAAAAGAAACTTTCTGATACGACAATAACAACTAAATTAATAATGCAAGGAGCAATTGAAGCTATCAAGCCAAGCCACGAGTCAGCTGTTAATATCCAGCAAATGTAATGATGTAACTAGGGCCAATAGAAGGTTAAAAGCCAATATCTTTCATAGGGTTTTCCGGGACAAACTGGTGGCACGTAAATCATATCGAGGGTCAGCATCGCTTACCTGGTATAGAGATCAGATCGGGACTGCCAACCATTGATCTAAGCCACTGAATTTTACTTTTTCCTTCTTTTCCTCCACTGTAGGTACCTCGAACGGCATACAAGTTGGTGTGAAATCCTCTTCCCTCAATATCTAGCTTATCTATTCTAGGTATACCTGAAGATTGACCAATATCTATCATCAGAACTGAGAACAGAGTTTCATGAGAGTGAGTAGTCAGAAAAAAAATTGAGACAGAAGAAAGCTACCGTGGACAGACTAATCTGCCAAGAATAACAGAGAGTATGAAAAAGAAAACAGAAATGAAAAGAAAGTTTTCGGATGCAAATTTTTCACATCACAGACACTTTATAGAAGTAGAATATTTGCATTGGAAAAGACAGATAAAGATTGAGGAAATCAAAAAAATTATTAATGGGCCTTGGAGCACTCGTCAAGACAATATCTCACAGGAGGGAATCGGAACATGTGTGTGCAAGGAGACTCGTAGTCCAGGAGAAATGGGCATGCAATGCCTGACTGAATGCTCAAACTTTAGAGAAATTAAGTCAAGATTCTAGCATCTTATGTAACAATTTAGCCTGTCCAACTTAACACATTGCATACAGAGTTTTTTAAATCATTTCAATGATGAAAGAAAGACATACGAGGTTAATTGGCATATGACTCAGCAAGATAGTTCTGAAGAGGTAGACATGGAAAAGCAACAGACCTGGCAACACAGCAGCAGTCTCAGCATATACTGGTTCACTTGACCTTCCAAACACATCAGTTACGATGCATTCACATCTCAAGCAATGACCAATATCCTCAAACCGCAACTTGTAAGAGCAGGAACGTTGTGAAGGCATGGATTCAAATGAGTTTCTGTCCCCCGTCAGTGATGAACGGAACCTGCAACATTCTCAAGTCAAATAGGAGATGATGAAATGAGGATTGCTAAAGAACCCGTGGAGCAAATTCCTAATGGCAGGATATATTCGCGTCTGCATTAGGAAAACATGAACACTTCAGCAGAAGACACAATTTTATTTTTGTGCAGGCAACAATCATGATAGGTTGAAAAGCCCAAACATGCACATTAATTTTGACAAAGCTTCCTCAACAAGAATTTTATCTATGAATCTAACATATTACTGAAATACTAAGCTTGCAAAAATGCCATTTTAATTTAAAATGATGGATGATGCTCAAACATACTCTTTTTTAACATTACCTTTAAGCTATGTTAATCCAATGCACAGTAAAGAAAATAATGCCAAAAAGCCCCAGTTGCTACTTATTATCAGAGCATCTAACAAAAGATGCCCTGGAAAATAGAATGTTGCATCTTACCATTGGTATCTGACGTCTTTTTTGTACTTGCTCCAAACATGTTGTTGCTTTTCACTTTTTGGAATAACTTCAACAGCAGTAAGTACATCACCTTCCATTGCCTTTCCGGTGAGAGCAAGCATTTCCACCTTCGGAAGCTCTGGGAAAAAGGAGGCCATATATAATTAAGCTGAGCATTCCCATTCTTCAATGTACAGGATGTTTGTGTGCATGTTTCAGCAAATGCATCATGATAAAAAATTTATTCAGAAATGAAAAAGTCTAAAAGGCTGTGCCCACATTACACCAGATGCATTCAAGAGGGCAGAGAGTTCATCTGCTGTTACAGCAATTCTGTTCGTCAGCCAGAAGAAAAATCTAAGGGGGAGAATCATACTAAGTCAGAAAGTGCAAAGAATATGCAGGAAACTACCAACTGAGCCAATAAGCTTCTAAGGCCAGCTCAGTTCTATTATCCATCAGTCTAATGCACTGGGCTCTTCTCATTCTCCTCACATACTCCAGCTTATATATTAGCTCTATAGACTACGCTCACTGGAAGTACTCATTTTTCATTCATTAGGAGGAAGAATAGCAGCCTAAAGTTAACAGATTACTCTTGAAAGGCTTAGGCATTTACTTGACATTTATCAGCTCATTCAAATAAAGCCAACCAGAAGAATAATGCACCACAAAACAAAGTACATGAAAGGCCTAGCAGCATATCAGATTTGAGTGGTTTTCTTGTGATAGACTGGTAAGCTTAGAACCTAAAACCTTCCAAATCTACCCGCACCTTGATTTTTCAATAAAGTAAAGCTATGTGATAATGTGTTCCTTTCCTGTACATATGTGGTTCCCATGCTCTGCAACTTTCTTGGGACCACACTTGAACTCTAAAGAAGGCATTCAATGTAGAAATTTAAAATATTTTACTTTGAAAAACTGAATTAAAATAAAAAATCACAGGACATATCATTGTAGCTCGCAAAATGGTGAAGGATTTTGATATCACGAGGGAAGAAACCAAAAAGTGGAAACTTTCTCTCTGACCCGATGGCCAATCTAGGCCAAGGAAGGATTCTCTAAACATAAGTTTCACTATTCTTAAGACTTGAAAGTTGGGATTCTTAGTGCCAATGCACATACTATTTCTCAATAAAGACAACCTTACACGCAACTAGTATTTCAAAGGACTGGCGCACCTGGAAGAATAATATCGGTTGGGTCAGACAACTTTAGTTCTCCAACCACAGAGTCTGAACGGACTGGTGTGTAGCTGCAAGAAAATAAGACAAGTTTACACAAATTGGTACAAGGATAATGCCCAGGTCTTATTACAAAACATCAACAGAAGTGAAGCCTTAACAAGTAAAAAGCAAACAGTTGTTAATGATAGGTCAAAAATATTAAAGCATCACCCTCCAAATAAGACTATTTTAAAGCAGTTCTTCTGACACTATTGAGTAAAAGAGTAAGAATAGTTACCCAAACAACAAACGGCAATTGTAGTCTGTATCTGTGACTTCGTAAGTTCTAGAGTTAGCCCCATCAATGAGAATGATACTTCCCTCATCTGTTTCTCTATACCAGCTGAAAAGGCTTGATCCCTCATATCCACCAAAGTATTTTCCTTCTCCACAATAAACACCAGAAGAAACCTCCTTTGCTTGAACATCAGAAACTACCGGGGGAGCTGCAAGATTATTTGGGTTGAATAGATTAAGGTTTGATATTGAAAGAAAACCTAAACAACTAAAATCTTGGTTTAAGTTAAATAAGAAGATCGTTACAATTCCAATATTTTAAGTGACTCAAGTTATGGATCAACAGTGTGGGCCACAATCTAATAAAATGCCTAGGATGAATCAAGTTCATCGCATGGCCCAAGGTACACGCTTGCATACATGAAATTTGAAGTTCAATAGCCTAAATGTCATTTAGCCATATCAGACACTGGAAGTTGTTCAAAACATAGGTGTCCCTGTTACCAGTTTCAGGAAAGTTAAGGCTGATTATACCTGGGTTAACTGGAGAGTTGGAAATTGCAACCAATGCCTTTCCACATTTGCCATCTGCACGAGTTGGTAGCCAATCCAATGCAAGATAAGCACCTACATCTTCTAGTGATGGTGTATATGTGCTGCCACAAAAAAGCACATTAGTCTTGAGGAATTTTCTATTAGTATGAGAACCATCTAATAGAGAATGAACTGGAAGTGCACTGTATCTGCACTCACAAAGTTTTGCTGCATGTAGAAACATCATCTGAGGCTTTAGATATGTCCATTAATGCTGATCCATATAGCTTATTCCTTGTTCTGTACCAAATATGCTCTCCAGAACCTTCCTGTCCACCAAAGTATGTTTTTTGAGGGACCACCTCTGTGGCCTCGAAGCAACTAGGAATCACAAGTTCCAATCCCACTGGGTCCGCTGTTAAAAATTTATTACCAAAATAATAAGACGGATCAGTGTAACAAGAACGAAGTTCAGAGCAACCTCAAAATTAAGCATAATTGATGATAAATCAACTATTTGTGTCAGAAACTAACAAGCGAGAAGACTATGAGCAGACTAGCTTGCAAATTCACAGACTACTCATGGTCAACCCAATGTCTAGCACACAGAGTAAAAAAGACAACTAAGCAAACCAAGCGGCAAGCTACACATTTTCAACGTAGTTAGAATTTCTTAATAAAAGGGATTTGTCATAGTATGAACCATTTTTAAGAAAACCTAAATACTTGAACTGATAGATTGCCTAAATTCTATAGCAACCATGCAGATTGACATTCCTAAACAGTCTATTATTGACATCCTTGGGGGCCTCAGGTCTTAAAATCTGTACAACAAGCCTTACATGTAGTATGTAACTGAACTACGTCAAACAGGATCAAAAGCATGTGGATCAAACCTCAACTAATGCAACATAAACTTAGATAAACCAATCCACTGAATCCTGCAACTTTTTTTCAGTCCAGAACAGGGAGGAAAAAAAAAGTTTATTTTCTCCAATCTCCATATCATATTGCTTAAGGAAATTGTTCTTGGAATAATATTCTCTCAAGAAAACAGTGATTTTTTCGGTAAATAAGTAATTTGTTTTCTGTGAGTTTCAACCTTACACACAAAATAGACAACGAAACCCACTGCTCAACAAAAGTCAAAAAGTTAGAACCATTATCCAAGCAGGATGGCCAGAATGAAAAGAAATCTCAATTAAAAACCTTCCAGCAAAGTATTGTTTCAAGCATTATTTTCTCCCTATTTCCAGAAACGTTTAGCCTACAAAACAATTTTATAACAACCATGGTGACAAGGGGTGTTTTCCGATACTACTGAATCCAAACCTGTTTGTAACTGTTGCTAACAATGGTAACAAAAACCAAAATGATGACTGATAACAATGTGTAGCAAGTCAAAGATCGCTACATTCTTGATGCATTCTCCTAACTTCAAAAAAACTTTTAACAACCCAATAGTAACATAGGGATACATTAGCATAAAAAAAAAAAAAACGTAGGATACATGCTTCAGAAGAATTACAGATTTTCCTGTTGGGGTTCTCTCAGGAAGAAAACACAATAGATAGAGAAATAATCTATTCATAGTCAAACAGGAAGAGTGATGCGTATAGGAATTTAATTTTACACAGTCAAATGGGAAGAGTAATGTGCATAGGATCTACTTTCATATCATTGTCGTGACAACCTAGAGCAGCAAAATAATTAAAAGCTTATGTATTCCTCTAATTAGACTCGAGTAGACAATAAAACATCAAGATGTTTAACATAAAAAGTCATACTATGTCTATATCCTATGAAAAACCACTCACCAGGTGCAATTACATCAGACATTATGCTCCTAGGACTTCCTTTCACGCCATCTTTGCGCACTGGCATGTACACAAGTTGAATGCATTTCCCAACATCCTCTAAAGTCAAATCAACATACTCTGCACAAAATCGAGGCAATCACCAACTCTGAAAAGGAATATAACAAACAGCTGGGACCATAACTTTTACAATGAATGTGCAAAACTTACCATCAGCAATTAATTTCTCCCTAACACCATTGCTTTTCACTCTAAACCATTCAACAGAGCAATTTCCTCTCTCCCTGAATCACAACAAAAATGGCTTCAAGTGCCAGGGAAATTACAAAAGCAGATTGGCATTTTCATCACTCATGACAGAATAGGTGGCTCACTTACCCCCCACTATAAGATGCAACAAAGCTCAATCGTTGTCCTTCCATCATTGATCCGAGAAACTGCAATGACTGACAAGATGGAGGTCCTGCAGTTGATAAGATTTACAGGATATGATTATTGTCCCCAACATTTTAACTTTAATATTGCCAACATACACAACATAATTAGAGAAGAGGGAAAAAAATAATTCAATGAATAAAAGAAACTCAAACACAGACACTAATATACACCTGGTATGATGGGTCCAGTTTGTTCAGACAGAACAATAGGACCACGAGCCCAATCACTCCTGACAGGTTCACAAGAGACCGAAACAAAGCAGCCAATATCATCAAATGAAAGCATGTATGTCGCACTAGTAGCACCACGAATTTCACTTTGTGTGCCATCTGAACAAGTCTGCATAGAGTGCTATTGTTAATCAGCAAGTGTTGTATCTTTATAACAATTGGAGCAAGAAAATAAAAGAAATTCGGATTCAAAGATCTATCTTTTCTAGTGCTTTACAAAGCCAACTATGCTTCTACAGTAACAAATTTTAGTCAATGAAAACAACAGATGCAACTGCATGCTTGAGCAGATGTGATGTCAAGGAGGGTACAACATAAAAATTAGGATGGACCAAGCACGAAACAAAGGATGAGAAGCAGTTCTAGATGATCGTCAGAATGTCAACTACGATAGGCCTAAGGAAACCAGTAGTTCGATCTAGTACAACTAACCAAATTGTGGAATGTTAAGTGAGAAAGGAAGAAGAGGCGTATAAAAATTGGAGTGGAATTGGTTAATAATCAAGTACACAAAATCTCCCCTGGAAGAAGGCGGTGTATGGAAAAATAGGAGCTTACATAGATAACATCATCAAATACAGGAACTGAGGTCCAATTTGAGTTGTATACCCTTGTACTAAGAAAAAACCACATTGTAGAGGATATAAGACCTTAACGCACAACATTATGAAATGCCACATCAAAGCACACAAAAAAGGGGTCACAGAGTCTATTGAGAATGAGATACCCGAAACCATCGGAAAATGGAATCTCCCTCTTCACCACCCCAGTATTTTTTTTCGATGCTTAGGGCAGTTCCTTCAACAGCAGCTCCAACAATTTGTAGAGAGAGCACTCTGGGGCTCGCTGATCAGAAACAACCTCTTGGTGTAAGAAAGAAACATTGGCATATGTTTACCACCATTACTAAATATCAAAAACAAGAATGCATTTGAAATCATGTAATGGTTTGTTTGGAAAGGCACAGCTATTGTACATAAATTGTTTAGACGCCTGATTGTCAAATTAAAAGGAAAGAAGATTTCAAGTTTGAAAATTAGAAATAAAATTGCTAATACTGCAGGGATTCTTATCTGAAATATGATCCATTGTACATTTCATGATCAAACATTCAAGCTTTCTTACTTCTTGTCTCAGTGCAATAACTACGCTGAAACTCATATTATGCATGAATATGCAGATAACAGAACCTCGATATCTCTGCAGAAAATAAACTTTACAGAAAAAGTTTTGACTTTATACTTAACAACGACAGCTAGATCCAGGGAAAAGGGTTAAGGAGCTAGCAAACTATTAGGGGAAGGTGACCACAGGACTCGCAAACCAGAGGTGGTGAGAGCTGGATTACCAGACTAATATGGATAGAAAATTCTGTTCTTGAAAATTAATATGGAAATATTTTAAAATAAAGGTAGGAAGCTCATTGAAGGGCAAAATATTTTGTAAGTTTTTCCACCTAACTTAATTGAATAATGTAACAGAAAGTGCAGCTCGGAGATATAATCGCAAGATAGGCACATCTAAGATGGATTTCAAATTCTGGAGTCTGCACATTGGACAGAACTCTAACTAGTCTACCAAATTCTTTTACGTCATAATTATATCACATTACAATACTTCCGGGCGCTTAATCACTATGCAGAAAACATTTTGCAAAAGCCAGCAATGGCAATTGTCTGATTCCCATATAAAAGTTTCCAAATTTTGTAAGATAAGCAGTTATAGGAATACAGCCTGAACTTATCTCCTGCAGATGTGAAATGCACTCCAGAACTTTTGAGACAAGAAAATTACCAGGCCGAATGCGTTCCTGCCCCATGCAAGTTCTTGGCTCACCTACTATCGCATCATCACGCACTGGGACACATTCAAACGATATGAATTTACCAATTGCGTCTCTAGTAACACGATACTGAAGAACTCCTGAACCCTCTGGTATTAGGGTTCCAGGGTCAGTTTCAACCTGAAATTTTGTGCAACATCTGTGTTAATATAAGTATGAACTAATATAGTTTCTTCAGGTAAACTGAAATGGTCACCTTTCAGGCATATGGTTAAAGTCTCTGGAGAATTTTTAACGAAAACAAACATAGACTCGGTTAATCATACACAAGTCCAGGATGAAAGCAAACGAGAAATGAAACTGGGTACTTCAAGACATAACTGCCAAAAGAATAGTAGACCAAAAGGAACAAAAGAAAAACAGATAGAATGTAATTTAGGTTGGAGATGCAAATATAATCGCTGGAAACCCTTTCACCAGGACGTCATGGCAGGTGCCCGCATAAAAAAGGAACGGATAATGAGAAAGGGAGACCTCAGAATACTCCTTGGTTTAATCATAAGTGTTTGAAGCTGAAGCAGCTCAGAGCATCTCAGGCATGATGGAATCACTAAGATCTCAATAGTACACAGATGTTGTTCAGAATAAAGTGCATACCTCATGAAGATACCAATTATACACACTTTTCCCTTCATGACCCCCGATGTAGCCATATGATGCTGTCAAAATTTCACCTTCAGTGTAGTCACCAGTAATAGACAGGAAATTCAGGCTTGGAGGAAGAGCTGAATGAAACCAGATGAAAACTGTGTCAGTAGCCAAGTAATACTTGATGTACAATTGAAGTCAAACCTTACATTATATTCACACTTTCACATGATATGGAGGAAATAGATTCACTTACTTTCGATTGCTCTTTCTGTTATAGCAAATGCTGGCTCACCAGATTCACCATCTGAAGTCATAGGAGTGTATTTCGCAACAATGAAATATCCCACTGCTCCTAAGGGTATGCGAAAAGCCTAAACAAAGATGAAAGCTCAAAAAAGAGAATGCATATATGCATAAGGAAAGAAACGATGCCAGTTGGTTTACAAGTGCACACCAGATGTATAACGATAACTAACCTTTGCAATCTTGGATGTGCTCAGTGCGTCAAGAGTATCTTCACCAACAAAAGTTGGAGAACTTGTTTTAAACCACTGAACTCTGCTAGAACTCTCAGTCCCTCCAGTAACAACACCAGTGACAGTGATTTTGCTGCTCTCTCTGAGGTCGCCAATAACCTTAACATTTTTTACTTTTGGAGGTGCTGGTAATTGCGCAAAAAAGAACGGCATAGTAGAAGGAAGTTATAAATGATACACTAAAACCCGTGCTACCAGAAAAATCCACAGACTCTACGTGCAAATGCTTTGGAAACACCTTGACTTCCATGAATAACAAACTGTTTACTACCAAAGCTCTCTGCTTCTGGTAAAACTAAGCTGATAGCAATCGCAGAACGCGTACCGTGTCCATTTTCACAGAAGCATAAGTTCTTGACAAGCTAAAAAGCAACCCCAAAACAGATGATGATCAAAAAGAAAAATAGAAAATGATTGAAATACTCCAAATGTGGCGGAGACCTTACTAGAATGACAGTGTAGAAAGAATCAAAACCAAAAATGGATAGATGGCTGGTGTTAATGTGTAACATAACATAACATCTAGAAGATTATAAGCACATTATCAGTTTCCTCCTCCTTAATAAAGCGAGAATGCTAAATACTTCACAACACTCCTTGTGTGAAAATGCAGAGACATCTCAACTACCAGATAATTTTCTTCAGTTAGAAAAAAAAAACAGCTTAGTGATGAACTCTTAAAAACAAAAAATTGAACCGTATAAGAGGATCAAATCATATTGCAATATATAATAATACATACAAGAAAAATACACCACAAAAGCATGGTAAGCATCACTGAATCTACCTTGCTTCACCGGATGAGACACTGTTGACATAGATTCTCCTTCATGTCCTGCAAAGTGTGACAATGACGATTTAATCATCACAGAAAGCTAGATAAAATGGAAAAGGCATATGCAACCAAATATACGTGTCAATGGACTAACCTTCAAAATTAATTGGTATATACACAAAAGCTAAGCGTCGCCCAATATCTTCTTTTGTCAAAGTATACTCGGATGTACCAGTAGAGACAAGCGCAAAATCTCTATCAAAGAGAATACGAGAAAACAAGCCAGCAATCAATATGAAAATTGCAATGGAGATTAACCTAATTGTGTAAGAATTTCTATTTAAGTAAAAATGTAAAACTTTACAAACTAAATCTAAGTTGTGCACAAAGAAGCATGCTACTGAAAAACATTCCAAAAGAAGATTGAAAAGCAGATGAGAGCAGTAAAGTTAAGAAAACACAAGAAAATAAGCTCCATCTACTTTTCCAAGTGTTTTTACTTGAAGGAGTGAAGTAATTACACTAACCCAGTTTCTTTATTTTCACGTAACCATTCAAACTTGCTGGGACCCTCTCTTCCCCCAAAGTATTCCCCAACTCCTTTGATGACGTTTCCTTCGACAACATCTCCAACAATTTTAACATTACTAACTGATGGAGGAGCTGCTCACAAAAAAAAGAGAGAGAGAAAAAAGGAACCCTGAGTGCCACACCGTTTCATTTTAAAAGGAAATGGAACATATATCTAATAAAAAAACCAACAGTAACAAGGATACGAGATGACTACTTCGCTCTAGCGATCAAAAGTCAGAATGCATATTGGTAAATATGAACAAGCAGACAATACAGGTATTTTGACTGTTATTTCCTCGGCGAATCAATTTCCTTTCATGTTGATTTCTTTTCCCATGAACTTACTTCTTGATTGATGAAATCAGAGCCCCAAACTTGTTTCCCGAGTTCTTGCCAAACTTATATAACGTGGCACCTCACGAACTGAACCCAGACAGGATAGGAAATTTAACCTAAGACTTATGCCTCTTTTCAGGGAATTTGTGGGCTCTTCTTACTGTAATATTAATCGATTACATTCCTAGTCACATTTGATGTCCGCAGATGAGAAGAATCCACTGTGCTCCTCCACATGCAAGTGGAAAGGGCTCTAGAGAGATACAACCCAGCTCGTGGTGGATTAGCTATAAACAAACCGAGCATTCTAGACATACAAGAAACTGTACAGGAGCCCAAAATAGTCCCTTTCAAAAGGAATCAATATGAAAGGTTTCAGATTCTCAAAAAAAAATGTAACAGGTTCCAATCCGCCACTACTGCACAGAGATCAAGAAACCGGCAAATTGGTTTTAAAGCAGGGTAGTGGCTGCCGAATCAAGCGGAAATTGTTTTTGACTTCCTTGTCTCTTCTTTTTTCCAGGGCCAACAACAGGAAGATTGGGGACTGCTTTTTTCGCTTTAGTAAAGCTTAGACATGTATTTAATGTGGCCTTTGGCCACGAGTTTAACACAGAACGACATATTTGCCCAAAAAAGACATACCACTAGAAAAGAGTTGTTGGAGAAATCAAGAAATAGTACAAAAACATGATTCAAGATGTCTACAAACTACTGACCACATTAAAGAAACACTTCATATCCTGCATACCTGCTTTGACGAAATCAGTATACTTATACTGAGGTTCCCCTTTTGCACCTCCTTTGGTGACTGGAGTGTACATAAAAACCAAGCTAGAACCAATGTCATCTATGGTCAAACGATATTCCTCATCCTCTGCGCCTGCAATAACTACGGGGCTGCTATTCCACTTTCGCCTTAGCCAGCTGATAAATGGAACAACGGTGATCAAATATATTTTGGTGCTGGCATTTAAATGAAAAGGCATGTGGATATCAAGGTGACGGTGCATGCATTTGCATCTGCAACATATAACCTCACCTAGCAACGCCTTTTCCTGGTGTTCCACCACACCAAGCAATCTCAGCATAACCCTTGATGGTGTTTCCTTCTACCAACTCCCCGCGCACTTCAAGGTTCACAACTTTCGGAATCCCACTTCCTTCACGACGAAAAGATGAGGTTGGAAGATAGTAAGATGAAGATAAGTTTCAAGCATGAACTTTATTTGCCAGAAAAAAAGGCTGGCACTTGCGAAAAAGGAAACCCCTTTGCATTTTTCGGCCTAATCTTTTTAGTTAGCAAGTCTAGAACCTATAGCCTAGCAAATGTCTGTATATCCAGAAATATTTATGATGCCGCCCGGGTGCTTCACACAAACTAAAGTGCACAACAGGAAAGTCTAAATA
Organism: Turnera subulata; assembly: GCA_028386065.3. NCBI lineage: Eukaryota > Viridiplantae > Streptophyta > Magnoliopsida > Malpighiales > Passifloraceae > Turnera > Turnera subulata. The sequence goes on from JAKUCV010003721.1 coordinate 271,361, forward strand.
TGACAGATTCATCTAAAAGCAAACTCATAGTTTCCAGAAAACAGGAAATGATTACCTCGTGAAACCCGTGCAGAGATGGCAAAAACAGCAGGATATTCTGTTTCTCCCAGTATGGGAGTGCATTCAACTTTCAGGAATTTGCCAATGTCTTCATTCTTCGGCCAGTATACCTAACCATTAAGTAGCATTATGAGCACAAGATAATAGGACAGGGTCCCTCATCGTCCACACAAGCTTCACGTATTACCATTCTTTTACATGAGTTGATTACCTCGTTGGTGGCATCAGGAATTGCAGAAAATTCTGAAAGTGCCCGCTCTCCCACAAACCATTGATATCTCAAGACTAATTCCTGATCAACATCAGTAGTGTCATCTTGGACAAAGGCAAAGTGACAGTGGCAGGCATCTTCTTCAGAAGGGTGATCAACAGAGGCATCCTTGAGGAGATACCCCGGTGGGAAATCATTTTTCCATTGCTCGAACAGAAAGCGAAAAGTTGAGTCTGTTCCAGCAGGACCACAAGTACAATTCAGAACTATATGGTACAGAATACAGTATCTAATCCTATATACTCTTGCCACTTTTCCTCCTTCCAAAGTCCATGAAAAGCCAATCAGCATCTATGAACTAAACCATGGAACCACCTAAAATTCAAGGTTCATCATACGCAGTAATTAATCTACTCTCAGATCCCATACAGCATGCGAGAACAATGAAAAAAGAGTATTTCATAAACCAATTATGCGTACAAGTGAGCGGTTGTTGACACAGCGGAAAATATCAGCATGCACTGCAATGCTATAAATCATTAAATGCATTAAGGTTTTGAAACATGACACTGACACAAAAGACATTTTAGAAAATTTGCACGCACCTGCTGCAGCCTCAGGACGACAAAGCTCCCAACCATTTCTGATGCACAAGGCTGTCCATGATGGATAACGTTTTGCAATTGCTACCTCCTCACGGGAAAGATCTATCAGAATTCCAGTTCGAAACGGAGTTACAATCCTTCAAAAAGTAACCTCATAAAAGAGTTTTTTAACCCACAGATGTACGACAAAAGAATAACTTGATTTGGTACAGAAGATTGAAAGCAAGTAAAACGTCCAAGAACCAGATAGTACCTCTATCATTAAACTTTTTCAGCATGCGACCAACAAGCAGAATGGAAGCGGCTTCTAAATGAGGCATCTTCAGGATAGGATTTTCCTCAACTCGTAAATGCTGCAATTCATTATAGAGTTGAAAAGTAAAGGAAAAGGCATGTGTCAGCTTGCAATCCAGTCTCATGCCTCTGTCACTGATGACGTTGACAGGGTAAATAAAAAGCGAAAAACATCAAGACTTAAACGGATTAACATACAGTTCGCTTGTTTCTTTCACTTTCTAAATCTTCCACTACACGGGATTCGAAAATGGATTTTATCGGTACAAGTGATCATCTTACGACTCCTTAGTGCACTAGTTACCTCTAGAGACAAGGAACTCGATTTCATAAGCTCCCACAAATCACTTGATGCAAAGTTAGAACAATAGGGATACATCAGACCAACCAACGGTAATTGACCACGTACAAATATCACAAAATAGACTCTTCCACTGTAATGTGAATGTGGTGTGGAAAAACTTGCCTTCTGGCATGCTGTATTACCTGAATAAGTTTTGTGGATGAATAGCAAAACTGATTTTGCAGTAAAAAAAAGGGTCTCAATAGACATACCACATTCTTTTTTCAATGTTAAGGTAGTATTAACCTCACTTAACAGTATTTAAGAAAGTACAACGCAAGACTATTTCTGCCACCATGTTCCAACCACCTAAATGACAGAAACATGCACTACAACTCTTTGGGCTGACCTCAAGAACAGGCAGATGTGGGAAACCCTTCAGAGTTGCAATTTTATTTTTGCTGGCAGCTAACACCTGCAACAAACAATAAGAAAAAAAGTACAAAAATTTTAGACATTGTTCTACTTTTCGCAAAAGAATGAGCAACGGGAGGTATATAGTAAATTAACAAATCCCACCTGAAGTCGAGGTTGGCTTGCCATCGAAAGAGACTTTAATTTATTTTGGGCAACCGACAGAAACTGGAGAAGAAAAATGGGGGAATTACTAAACATAATCAATCTCCAAACTAATTGATTTAACCGCTGAGACATGAATTAAGATAGACAGTGGGGCGACAATAGCTTACCTCCAGGTTAGGAAGTTGCGGAAGGCTTCCAAGGGATGTAATTTGATTCCCAGCAAGATAAAGTTGCTACAGGTGGTAGATATTTCAGTGTCTTATGTCTTTTTTATCATAGACCTCAGCACTTTTACTATTTTATATGAAGGATGAATGAGCATGAGAAACTAACCTGTAGAAACTTGCAATTCCCCAAAGGTTCAAATCCAGGTCCTTTGAACTCATTAAAACTCAAATCAAGGACCTGAATAAAATACAGAATGGGCAATCAGTTGCTAAGTTTTCACATTTGCAAACTTTAAGCATGATGAACAGACATCAAACATCATGCATGAATTAAGAAACTTTACAATTTCACCAATCATACAGTTGCCAACTGTAAAGTTGACCAACAGTGATGATGACGAAAATAACAACAAACCTTCACGCGTGTCAGTATCTCAATTCCCTCCAATGTAGATAAAAGATTGTCTCTGAGATAAACAAACTGTCAAAAAGGGCATTAGTAGAAACACACCAAAAAACTATCGATCACATAGTAGGCGCAAGAAAGCTAATCCATCAGGAGAAAAATACATCTACCTCTAGGGTAGCTGATAAATTCAGCCCACCAGCATTGAGATTGCGAACTCTGTGACCCCTAAGATCCAGCCTCTGACATAACAAATTAACAAGGAGAGAATGCTCGTAACAAAAGGTTAAGCAGAGAAAAATTACACTGAAACTAACATTTACAAACTAAAAAAAACGCAGACACGACCTAAATCATAAGGCTCGTAGTGCACATAAAAAAACATGCCACGTGCAGAATACATCTGGAGAAACATATTCTCCCAGATGATGCAACAAATTATCAAAGGAGACAACAGTCTCTCTACAAGCATAACCATTTTGCACTAAGCGGTTAGACAGCAATAAAATCCCAGATAATACAAGAGCAGCCAATGAATTTGTCTTGAAGTTAAATATAGTCTTATTTCCATTGAAGGGGCCATAACAAGCCGATTCTCATTTACACTTACCATAAAGACCAAAACCTCAAAACGTAGTAAAAAGAACAATGACTAACCATGAAGAAACATCATAAAAAGAAAAGGCAAAATAGGACATCTTTTTATCCACTCTCCATTTCCTTCCAAGATAAGGGTAGGGAAGTTTAATAACATTTTACATACAGCGTGTCATCATTGAAGGAACATAAAAGCATCAGAAATGTATTATCTCTCTGATATTGCTTAACACTCTGATAAAGGTGACGAAGCATCTTGAAATAAGGCCAGTATATACAAAATCATAGGCATTATGCCGATCAATATATCAAATAGTGAAAGATGATCACAGAAAACTTAAAGCATATAGTAACGCAGAATGTCCAATTCAGAGGAAAAGAAGAACAAGAGAATAATGAGGGGGGAGCTTCAGTTCTGGAAGTCAAGACAAACACTAGAACAGATCACAAACATTCTTGCAAAATTAAGGTGTAGCAAGGAGCCAATAAGTGTCTATATCCAACATAGTATACTTACCACATCATCCCCGGCTTTAACATCCACCTGCGGAAGGACAATGAACCGAGAATCCCGGCTATCAGGAGTGCCTGACCTTCTCCTCCCAGAAAGGCTAGAACTCCTGTCAACAGAAGTAGACAAAGACCCACTTCTGAGTGCGCTAGAAACCGAAGGTGACCGAGCTGATGGTGAAGAAACCTTTGAAACAGTCTTCCTGCTCGCACTACTTCCAGTGCTGTCCAATGACGTAGAACTAACCCTTCTCGTGGAAGAAGCGGACAATGTTGGCTTAACTAAAGACTTCTTCAAACTCTCTGGCTTGCTTGCATCAGAAGAAGTTGGTGTCCTCAAACTCTTACTTGTAGATGACACTGAAACCGACTTCCTTGTTTCTGAGAGTGTTGGAGTCATTCTCTTTGTGGCACCTGAAGACAAGGAACTCCTCCTCAGCTCTGGAAGAGACCTCCTCGTTGGGTCTGAAACAGCATTAGTCCTTTTTCTAGCAGAAGGATCAGAGGCACCGTTTAGTGCTTTGACAGCAGAAACAGTTTTCTTCTCAGGAACCCCTCCAATACTATTTCTCCTAACCCCTGGAACAGAACTGGAACTTTGTGATGCAGCAGTTACAGTAGGTCTGATCACATTGGAACTCGAATCTGAACTACTTCTGGGTTCAGCTCTCTTTTTAACAGAACCAGTTGGTGCCAGAAGCTTTGACGTCGGCGAAATGGTTGGTTTTGTAGTCTTCAAAACCCTTTTACTGCTTTCAACTGAGTTCACAGAGGACTGCTTATCTGAGCTTTGGGGTCTCTTCACAGGCTCTTCCCCTGATGGCGTTGCAGGTTCCTCCATTCTAACTTAAAAGTGCTTATGCTTGTTAATCAAGCATAAGTACCCTGATAATCCAACAATCAAAGTAATTCGAAATTTAGCAATGTGAATTGGGTCTTTGCTAAAACCACCAAGGAATGTTACTTCAAACTATAAACCCAAAAATGAAATGTAGTTGTTGCAATAGGATGTAGTAAGTACGTTTTGAAAATTGGAAAAGAAGAAAACTCCCCTACTAGTTTTTTATTGCCCTGGTTTACTCCACAACTAAGCAAAGGAAAATGAACTATAATTGGTTGTTGAGAAACCTCCAAACAGAGGAAGAGAGCAAATCAAGTAAAACAACAATTTGGGTTAAGCAGATGTTTACTAATCAAACGGTAGGAGAGACTCACAAATTTCACGCAATGCTATACATAATACAACTACTACGACCACTACAGACATTAGCTCTTTCAGTTGAAGAGTCATTTTCAACTCTTGAAATCCCAAATAATGGCGTAATTATATACTAACATAAACAGTGGCATTATCAGTGCTTATCTTAACCACCAAAACGCAGCGCAATGCCAGCTATAAAAATTAAGACCACCGACAAAATTTTGACTCAAAAGAAGCCAAAAGGCAACCAGAAAAACACTTGAAACTCCCAGAATTGAAAAAAGACACGGAGTTCTCAAGAAAGCAGCAGCAGTCGTTGGATTAAGAAGATCATAGTAAGATCTTGGACAAAAATGTAGGTTCTTTAAAAAAAATCCAAGTTTTTGAGATCTAACCAAAACAAGAAATGGACTTGGCTTGGGAGGGAGAGACCAGGTAGAGAAAGTACAAAATGTGAAACCAAACCCGAAAAGAAACAGACAAAGAGAGGACACATACATTAAAACAGGATCTGGTGAACTGAAACCGTAACGGAAGTGAAGCAAGAAACCCTCAATGTCTGCTGTACCTTTTACTTGAGGGTTTCTTGAAATCCAGCAGCAAAAAAGAAACGCAGGGGATTTTTTGGTTTCTATTCTTTAATGAAAGCGTGGCAAAGGTAACAGTACAACCAGAAAAGCTAAAGACTTTAAAGTAAGAGAGAGAGAGGGAGTGAGGGTGGAAACTGAAATGTGATGATGAGTATGAGAGGGAGGTTTAACAGACACACTACTTGCTGCTACTACATAGTACAGGTAGTGGAGAGAGAGAGAGAGAGAGAGGAGTGTGTCTTTGTCTTTAAAATGGGTTTTTTTTTGAAAAGAAGGGTTTGTTTGTCGTGGATAAAAGAAGAGAGGGAATTTGATTTTTGATTTTCCAATGGCTGCTTTTTTGGTTTCTTGTAAGAAGAAAGAAACATGAAATGGCGGAAAATTTGGGAGTATGTAATGGAGGAGGGTTGTGTTCTGCTTTGTGTGGGGACAGAGGGATTTGAAGTGCTACTAGGCTAGTGAGTTGGTGGGGTGGACTCGGTGGGGGTTAGGCTGGGTTTTTGAATTTTTGTGACTCGGACCTTTTAAAGTGTTAGTGCCTGTACCATAGTTCAAATTCACATGCTCCACTGCCTTTTTTGCCTAGTACGTATTACAGGCCACAAAGTGCTTTAGTGTGTTGTTTTATTCTAAGTGATAAAATTGGATAAAGTGGACTGCTTTTTGGAGATTTGAGCAAGTATTTTTAGTTGTCCTCCTCTTTTGGGAAGAAGTACTGTTTTGGAGTCTGCAATATAGTTGGGCCAGTCAGTGATTTTAAGAACATGGAGATGTACCAATTCTATCAAAATTCATATCATATGAAGCTTGACTAGTTTGATTTTTAATCCAAGTGGGTAGGTCTACTGCCGAAGAGTTAATTTGTACACTAAAGGGAGTAATATTCTAACTATATGGTTTAAGTATTCTTGGACTACTCCATCCACCAAAGAAAAAGTATAAGCATAGTTTGGACCTTTGAGCTTTTTGGGGACGAGGATAATGCAAGACGGGGGATTTCCAATTATTACAAATAAAAGAATTATTATGTTGAATAGGAAAGTACCCTTGCACACTTGATACTTTTTTTCTACTCATAAGTCAACCTTATTACTGTGAACCAATTGATTCCTGATGATAGCGGGGTAAATGTACCAATATGGCACCAAATAAAAAAAGAAAATGTGAGTTAAGGAATAATATTCGAATATCTATTTTCTGGGAGAAAAAAAACAAAAGCGAACCAAAGGCTTGCAATTAAAAAAAAAACTAAATTCATTACACTGGTATCCTTCCTCGAATTCTAATATGTTTGGATCGCTGTCACATCCAAACAAAATCATATAAAAAAAGAGTTTCATAAAAAAAAAAATAATGTAAGAGAGAGGAGAACACAAATTGGAATTCTGACAATTTTCGTATGGGTACAAAACAGAATTTTCTCAAATTGAGAGGAACTTGGACTGGCAATCTGGCAGAGCATCATTGGACCGTTAAACTACATGAAGATTTTTTTATTTACTTTTCTTCCGGGGCTACGCAGTAAGGATAATCTTTTACTAGTATTATTAATTTATCAACAATTAATGGCAAGTGTAATTTGCTGTTTTTGCGTGTTTTTATTAAAAAAATACCCGGCATCCTTGGGTGTGATTATAGAGAAAGAAAAGAAAGGAAACAATCAAAAAAGGGTCCTCGAGAGTTTGTGTTGGTGTTTTATAATATTTCAACGAGGGTGGGTCCAAATCCGACCATCAAATCTAGAATTCATGCTTTGCGGGGCCTACTAGGGGAAAATCAGGGCTGGATTGCAATAAGGCATGGAGGATGAAATCACTGTTCTTTCTCTGTCAATCCATGAGATCATTGTTCAGGTCCCAAAACTAAATGAAATATTATTTTTTCGACAAAAAAAATGAAATATTATTTTTATTATTCAGGTCCCCATGTATCTTTTAAACACTCACATGATGTTAGACTAGTAAAGTCATTCGACGAAGCCTTTTATTCTTTTTTTTTTTTTCGCGAAACATCTAACATTTTTCTTTGAACGTCAAAATATTTTGATTTCATTACTGTAATTACATCAAAGAAAAAACCATTAGACGCAACTGACAAGGCTAGAACCAGTGCTCCAATGGGATCTGACATTTTTTTGCTAATCTGCAGCTTTATTTGTTTGTCTATTTATAGTAGAAAAGGAAAGTTCATCAAAACTTTCAAGCCGCCCCTAACAGAATGTTAGATTAAAAAAAAAAAAACAGCAATATCCTAATTCAAAGTAGAATTCCAGCCATTTTTTATTGCAAAAATCAGCTATCTGATACAATAAGCCCAACTTTTTTTAAGCCCAAATGAAGTTGTTCTTTTACGCTTAGTTTGGAAACGACTGAAAATGGAAGGAAAGAATGTGATTGGAGAATTTGAGGGGAATGATTGCTTATTCTCCTGTTTGGAAACCAAGAGAATGGTGAGGGGAAAGAACTGTGGAGAGAAAATTTTCTCCTCGTGCAAGAAAATACCAATCTCTCCAAATTGGAGAGAAACGGGAAAGAACAATGGGTCCCATAGAATTCTATTTAATTTTTGGATAAAGATGCCCCTTATCTTCTCTGTCCACTCAAATTGTTTTCCACCGGTCCTTTTTTATTGGGTTTATCTATTCTCTATTCTTCTTCCACAACAAAGCATTAACCAAGCAAGACTCTCTTTGAAAAAAAAAATTCTCAGACTGCTCATTCCTCATTCTTTCTACGTATTCTTCTGTTATTCATTGTTTCATCCTCCATAAGGCCTTTTTGCAAGAGTTATTATTTTACCAAGGACATCCATTTGGTGTTAATAAAAAGAAGTTGCATTCCAATGACTGCATTCTGACCAACGACTGGTGGTGGTGGGTGAGTAATGAGTTTTACTTGCTTGTTCTCTCATTAGGGTCTCAGATCTGTAGTTTTTCTTCTATATCTGGTACCATGTTTGTCTATTGCTACTTTATTCTCTGTTCTCCCAACCAAAAGAAAGGAAGAAGATGCCCATATTTAGTATTAGTTAGTTTATATTCAGTCTTAGAAAGTCAATAGTTATTGCTAAAGTATTTTGGTGAGTGCAAAGATTTATTCCATGGTATGAGTGGATTTGCTTGGAACCCAATAACCAAATTGTTTGATGCTATTCCTGAGGTTTGGGATGCATTAATTAAGGTAAATTTATCTTAATTGGTTATATTTATAAATTTTTAATATAGTGCGTCATATATATGGGTTAAGTTATTTTGTGGTAATAACCAACTTTTAATGTTATAGAGCAACTCATGGGCTAGAAAGTGGAGGCATATACCAGTTCACAACTATGACAAGTTGTATGATTTATATGGTGAAGATAGGGCAACTGGAGATTTTTCAGGAAGTGCAAAGGAGAAAGTGAGACGATGGCAAAGAGAGGCAAGTTCTTCACAACTTGACTTGAATGATCCATTTGAAAATGCATCCAATGATAATGAGTATAATTGGCAACATGGCATGCCTAGTAATGCAGAGAATCTAGACCATTTTAGTCCCGAATATTCCCCTTCGGTCAATTCTCAAAGAACATCATCTAGAGGCTCCAAAAGAAAAGCACACATGGTTGAGTTGTTGGAAAAACAATATGATAGAGTTAATAATGGAATTGAGAAATTGACACTGGTGATGGAAAAAGGCAATGAAATAGCAGAAAAGTCTCTTGCAATCTTAGAAAGTGGTCGTCCTCGCTATTACAAAGAGGAAGAGATATACAATGAGTTGGAGCTATTGGGACTGCATCCAGACTATATTATGATTGCATATTGTTTCTTGTCTAAGAATCCGGGGATAACAAGAAGGTTTTTTGGACTTCCACGGGCTAGACGTATGGAATTTCTAATGAAGACCATGAATGATTTAGATGTTTAGCTTTGAGATGGTAAGGGAGCATTACTATTCAGCTTATATTAACAGTTACTAACACTGCTCTATGTAATATCTAGTTGTTTTAATGTAGTTATTGTAGAGATGGTACTGCAGTATTTCTAAATCATGTGAATGTGGTGCAATGTATGATGACTATGTGTGTTTGGCAAGTAGATTTCTGTACGATGTAGAATTTAGTACTATGATGTGTAATATGTTTTACTATAGGCCTGACTTCATTTATAATGTGGAGAATTGGTTACTTAAAAAAGCTAGCAAGCAAAAGGATTGCTTAACATTACCCTTCTATTATTTGGTATTACTTGTTGGAGGCTGCAGGGTTAGAGGAATTAATAAATTTCCAATGAGGCAGCATAAGAAGCTGTAACTACCGTAAATTAAATCAAAAATTTAGCCAAGCACTGGCTTTCCCTTTGGTTTTGAAGCATTTTGATAGACCACATGCATTGGAAGTCAGGCTGGATTACATGCTATAATGGTGGAAAAAACTGCCTCTCCTGGTGCATGAGTTGTAAGTAATATTTTTTTAACGATGAGGATACTACGGAATTGATTTTTGCAATCAAATCTATCATGACTAATATTCTTTTTTTTTTTTGCAAATGTATGTAATGAGGTTGATCTTTTTGCTAAATACATATGTAGTTCTTTCTTTAGCTATCTCGCCATTGAGGAAAGGGTGACTTCAGTTCTGTTTTGTATAATACTTTTTGTGAGTAATATATTTGTCCAGTCCCCAAACCTCAAAAAAATATGAATATATAAAGTGTGAGGATATTTTTATAATTTAACACAATAATCCTTTCTTTCCTTCTATTTTCTTCTGTATTTCAAACAAGAGAATATAATATTCTCTCTATTTTCTTTCCTCCCTTCCCAAACCAGAAGAGGGAATTGTATATTCTATTCTCTTCCCTTTCAATCCCTTCACTTTCTTTCCCCCCAAATTCTTTCCCCCCTAAAATCTTCCCAAACTAAGCGTTAAAGTCCCAAACTTCACCTTTGGTGATGAACTTTTGCAATATAATTGTTTTGTATCCAATACTTTACCGTTCCAATCTCGTATCACAATGCCTAAGCCCGCTTAAGAATTAGCATTCAAGAAAGATGCATGAGTTGATTTTGGAACCACTTTAGGATAAATTTTTTACTTCGAGCAGCTTTCAGGCATTGATTTTTTTTTTTTGGTCGAAACCGGGAAGTATATTAATCAAAATATACGTGAGCTCAATACATGATTAGAAGTCGTTAGCTCAAGACGACTTCTATCTTATACAAGAAAACATGATGTACTAGATGGAACGATACATGACGAGGGACCAAAATCCCGAATCATACAAAACACTAGAAACAGTACAATACTCGGGCTGAGGTGAAACTAATACAGGTAACATACAAACTCGGGGGAGAAGATCGGTCAGTGAGGTTGGGGAGGCACCGTCCGCCGATCCATGTCCATACTAGAGCTGGATGCACCAGGAGAGAAAATCATGTTGTGGCACTCTTCTCCCAGAATCACAGCTGTGTGATTCTGGGATTTACGAGGTCGGGGGGTGGTTTGGTTGAAATTGGAGGAGACGATTGGGTAACTGGCTGAGGTAGTAGCTGGAGATGGAATAGGTCCAATGGGAGGCCGGGAAAGATCAGGAGTAGACGGGTGGGATTGGGCATTGGATACATCTCTAAGGGTTTGTCTTTTAGGATTATCCTTTGTGAGCTTGGAAATTTTCACTGGTTGAGATTTTTTCGTGGATTGTTTCTGGATGCGGTTGAGAAGTTTGCTCTTAGGTTTCTTAATAGACCCCTCCCCGAGGAAGTCTTGAAGAGTAGGTAAGGCAGGAGGTTGATCGGGAGAGGGTAGGCTCTCAATGGAGTGTGGTGGTAGTGGGAGAGGATCTGGAACTGAAGACACCACTAGCAGGGCATTATGTAAGGTTGGTGTAGATAGGGGGGTGCATTAGGGCTGGGAAGGATGGCCGGTGTTCGATCATCAGGCCTAGCGTTCCTCAAAAGATAAAATCTGTTGGATGGATGGATATGGTTGTGGGGCAATGGGGGAACCTGATTGTTTGTGATTTGGCGTCGGGGTGGACGCCTCGAGAATCTTGGCGCATTCATCCATTCACCCCGTTCGTCACCGGACGTGGCAACCGGCCTCTCAGTTGCCATCAAACCTGTAGCTGATGGCGCTATTGTCTCATTTTGTGAATGCAGAGCATCCGGGCAAACTAACATATTATGATCAAGTTTCCCACACATATAACATATATCGGGCAAGCCTTCATAGCTTACCTTTAAGGGTTCACCTTCCAAGTATACTGTCCCCGGCAATGGCTTTGTCAAATCAAGGCATACAGTAATTCTAGCAAATTTTGCTCTACTGGGATTAGAGGAGTTACCATCAAGTCTGATTGTCTTGCCCACCATGTTGCCGAGTTGACGGAGAATCCTGGAGTGGTAGCGGTTGGTGGGGAAGTCGAGAAATTGGATCCACGTCACTATCGAGTCAATCTTGCCAGTGGAGGCACGGAAGTTGGGTGTCCAGGGTGGACACTAAGCACACTGCGGTATATGAGCCAGGGTCCGTCTGTCAAGGCATAAAGGTAATCCTTTTCTTCCCAGAAACGTACTACATAGAAGTTATTTTCCAGGTCTATGATTTTGAACGGTCCATTTGGTTTCCAAAGAGTCTGCAAATTAGTGTGCAGCGCTTTGAAACCAATGGGGTGTCCGGACAATTTGACTATCACAGCATTCTCCCATGGCTTATCCAGGCAAGCTTTGAATGGATCGGATAGTTCTAAATTTGCCACTCCGTTTGTATGAGAAACAAACAGATCGCCCTCCTCGAATTCGGCTTCGCCTTCTACTTCCCAAGGATCCGCTTGGTATAGAGGGTTGGCCCCAACAAGAAGTGAGTCTCGGTAAGAAGGCCATTCGGCCTCAATGAGAACATCGGTATCCACAGCACCGGACAGTTGGTCGGCCAAATGGGGTGGGGGGGACGTGCTGGTGAGCTCAGGGACTACTGGCTCGGGTGGGGAAAGTGGCGCCACCATTTGTGTTGGTGGAGCTCGGGCCTCATCGTGCAAAGCGGCGGTGGTGTCCTCGCCGACCTGCATGGTGGTGACGTTGGAGGGGTTGGAAACCGCCGGGGGAGGGACTGTCTGCTGCGTCGTCGCCCGAGGGGGGGCGATGGCTGTCGTCGGTCGCCGGTGGTGGTGGGGAGAGCAGCTCCTCGGTCACGCAAGCGGGACCGTCGCCCGTTGGACGGGGCTGCTGGTGGAGAGCCGGTGGCGGTCGAGGGTGGGCTCGCTGTCGCCGTCGGACTCCATGTCCTCCGGTGGCACGCCCATGGCCACGACGGCCGGCGCGCTGATGGCAGAAGGTGGCACGCGCGCTGGTGGCGCAGTGCGTGAGCTCTCCGTCGTCTGCAAGCTGGATCTACTGCTGTGAGGCCGTCGTTGCTGTTTAGGATGGGTGGATGGATCCGGCTTCGAGGCTGCATACGGGGAAGGCACTAGCTCTTCATGCCATGGGTGGCCTCGCCGGTGAAGGTGGCTTAATCGGGAAATGGTAGTCTGGGGGGTACTGTAGCTCACTAGCTCTGCTTCTGTTACTGTAGCTCACTAGAGTTCTTTAGCTTTCAGGCATTGATTGATTTAAGGAAATAGCCCAACCTTTTTCCATCTACGCAAAGAGGAATTACTTCTTATTCAACCAGAAATGGTACGTCTAGATTGATTTCTAAGACTGGTAATGCCGAATCAATCTAGGATAAGGCAATATAGTTAGAAAGGAAAGCTATTCATCTTTATGTCTTTGAAGAAAAAGACGGATTGGATTGTACGGACTTCTGTTCCAAGCTTAGGTAAGCCGTCTAGAAAAGAGACAAAGAAAGACCTCTCAAAAGCCGGTGCTTAGGCAGACGCCCTCAGGTAAGAGCAATTGATCCTAAAGTGGCAGTAGTCGTACTGGATACAAGAAAGATGCATCTGAGTTGATTTTGAATAACATCTAATATTAGAACACGCTAGCGCCTTTGTAGCACAGTGGCATATGATTTTGTGCCAAGGCGTCTAAAGAGACGATAGAGATTTGGATAAAATTTAGGTTTGTAATAAAAAATTTTAAAAAATATATTTCATAACTACTTCCATAAGTTTACTTTTGGGTTTTTAAAACTGTAATTGGCTAAAGAGTATTGTGCTTTTTACTTATTTCCTTTGGATGTTGGACGCAACAGGAGTAGGTGTGGGATCTACAGACACATAAGAAGATGGAACAACAAGAAGTGGAGAAGGACACCGGGTCCGGACGTGCATTGAGCGTGGTGACCAAGGGCTGGAATTCAGCATGCAACCCCCTGAAAAGAAGAAGACTAAATTCCATGGGGGACAAAGGCTTCCCTGCAGCAGACAAGGAATCAGAAATACTTTTGGTACGATTGAGATAAGCGTGCGCAATCTCATTAGGATGTTGAGTCAATCGTTGCAAAGCCATATGGAAAGCCATGATGCGAGAATGATTTGGAGACGCAAAGGACTCCTCAAGAGCTACCCAAGCTGCTCGAGATGTAGGCTTCCTAACCACAGTGAAGAAGACCCCAACAGAAGTAGAGGATAAGATTGCACTAAGAATCAACTGATCTTGTTGATTCCAGTGAAGATAGGCTGGATTAGTTTCAAGAACACCTACAGTATTTGTAATAAATTCATTACGACAAGGAAAGGTACCATCCACATATCCCATGACACCTTGTCCGATGAGAAACTGTTCAACTTGTAACCACAATCCTAGATAGAGAGTTGTTAGATCAGTACGTAGTGCTATTGTTAATGACCGTGGATTCGTGAGGATGGATTTTGAGGAATCATCCACGCCTATAAAAAAAAAAAAGAAAGAAACACCTGTGCTAATCTAGAATACCTCAAAAAAATTGTAGTATACTTCCTCGTATCCCACTATATATATCCCATTTGATTTACAAGAAGAAGCTCAACAAAAGAAAACTGGGAGCTAGGTGGGAACCCATAGTGGTCCTTCTCACAAGTTCTAATTAACTGCCTTTATGAGTGAGTATCCATCATCTTCTCATGCCGTATGAAACTGTAGAAATAGCTCGCTCAAAAACTGCAAAGATCAAACACCTAAAAAGGGCAACCAAAATAGCACAAAAGCAGCTTCCTAGGTACTGCAGCTCATAATAGTATCTGTGGATTGGGAGAAATGTCACACCTATCAGCTGCATCAACATCAAAAGGGTCAGAAAAGCTATGACCCTGGCCTTGCAAATATTCCATATCATTCCCTTCAGGAGAGTCCAACAGCAGTTTCAAAAAACTGTCAGAGGAATGAGCAGATGTATCAGAGCTAATGGAATCTGCAGCCATCACCACTCCTAACTTGGGTTCACAGCTATCTTCTAGTTGATCAAGAGACGTGACAGTGGATGCGCACACAGTACTTGTCTTGAAGGGCATTGCCAATTGATCGACTGAACTAGATCCCACTCCTCCTGATGAATTACATGCACCACCAACTTTACCCTTGAGGAAGTAATCTTGTTCTGTCTTGATTGCCATTGACGGATTCAGAAGTAACAAATCCATGGAAATCCGGGGCTCAGCCGCCTCAGAAGATCCTGCGCGCTCCCATTGTTCCATTATAAGGCGGAGGGGTAAAGTGGACTGATCACAGGACTGATGATCATTAATCTGCGGCTTTTCTTTAGGCTGATCATTGATCTGCGACTTTTCTTCTTTAGACAATGTAGTACTACAACGCTTGTTTACAACCAGTTCCTCACATAATTGTCCGTTCTTCCAGGTAATTTAGATGCTATGACCGACCACCTAGATGTTACATTACATATATATATATACATAAATGTCTAGAGTGCAATACAAATTTAAAAAAAAAAGAATTGAAAAGAAAAGAAATAACAACATATATAGTTTTTTTTTTCTGTATCGTCGCCTGCTCTAACAACAGGTGGATGCATTTTTTCTCCTTAACACGAACTAGGAATAGGAGCTATTTTTTTTTTTCCAATAAAAGGAACTGATTAAACAGTAGTTAATTAATTACTTGCAAATGCTGCTGGATAATTTTTCTTAGAGAAAGAAAAAATAATTAAGATGAAAGTGAATAATTACTTGTTACCAAGGGTTGATTGAAGTTGAATAAGTTGAGACTCCTCTTCAGGAGACAAAGGACCACGTTTAATGGCAGGGCAGAGATAGTGAAGCCAGCGCTTTCGACAGCTACCTCCACTCCGATGGAGACCTGCAGGTCAAAACACATCAGATATGGTCTGAAAGAGCAAGAAGAACAACAACCCTAGTATATATAAAACCAGCTAATTGATTACGTGCCTTGGATTTGGCCTGGTTGCGGCGCTGAAGAGGAAATATTTAAAGAGATGGATAGATTAAAAAGAAAAACTAAAAGGAAAAAAAAAGAGAAGGAAAACCTGATTTTTTGGAGATAATCGACCAGGAGTCAACGCCATGTTTGTGGATTGTTTGACGCAGGATTTCGTCCTCTTCAGGACTCCAAAGACATTTGTTTACTTCTTCATCTTTCTCCCAAGATGCTGGTGCTCTACCCATCTCCCTTCCCCTTTTTTTTTTTTTTGCTTCCTCACTTTCACAGGCTACACCAAAATAAACCCACCAGGGGGACCTCAATTGATAATGAGATCAGTATCCTTTCGAACCCGATGATGATCATCGGTTCCAATGCCACTTACACATGTTAGGTAGTACTATCTTATTCTTGTACTTTGAACCAAGAAGCTAGCAGAAGCATTACTATATGTGTCATTTTATTTGTAGTAGAGTTAGAGTACAACTAGACAGGCCCACGCCAAGTTCTGCTTGTGTCAGATTTCAACGAAAAGTGTAGGACGAAGATAGACAGGGCCTAATTGCGGAGACTGTTTGTTTGAGTTCACCTAATTACCATAACAATTTCTCGGTGAAGCATATATGGTTTCTACCCTGCACACTATCTAAAACCCAAAGGATAATTGGCACGTACATACTATTACTAACAGTAGTTACTTTGTGTGCAACAGATATGTTAGAAAACCAGATATTGCTTTGTACTAGGCGCTGCCGTATTGTCGGAAAGAAGAAACAAGAATTGTGTAAAATCGCCACTTACTTGGGTGTTTAGATTTTTTTTTTAGTTTGCAATCGCTGATTCAAATATAACTCTTTAAAACCCACATGAAGAAGCTCTTTTAACACCATAAAAAAGTCTCCAAGCTTCACCAGAGCATCTCGTGATGAACTTTTGCATGTTTTGTATCCAATAGTTTACTTTTCCAATCTCACATACATCGCAATGCCCAAGGCTGTGGGAGGATTATCATTCAAGAAAGATGCATGACTTGATTTTGAACCACCTAAAAAAAACTTAAAAGTATTAGATACGAGAAAGATGGATGATTTTCAACAACATTTAATATTAATCAAATTTATTTCTGAACGTCACTGCTTTGTAGCGCAGTGGCATATAACCTGATTTTTGGGCCAAGGCGTCTAAGAATCGACGCAAAGATAGAGATTTGGGATAAAATTATGTTTGTAATAAAAATTTTAAAAAATTTATTCCATAATTTAGGATAGGGAATTTTTTTGGGGGCTTTAAGATTTTAATAGGCTAAAGAGTATTTTACTCCTTTCCTTTGGATGTGGCTCAGCTAAATTATTGACCATGGTGAGATCATTACAAAGCTCTCTACTTTTTTTTTTTAATTGGACGTACTTGCATTCATAGATATTAGTCGCGTACATCAGACAAGGCATTTTGACCTAGGTGGAGAGTCTAGCTTGTTGAGCTACCTCATAAGCTAACTTATTCCCTGTTCGAGAAACATGAGTAAAAGAAAAAGAACGCAAAAGTGGAACAATAGCTGACAGTTGCGAAAGCACCAAAGAGAGGTAAGAGGGTGATTTTTGGATTAAACGCAGCTTATTAATCACCAGAAGGCTGTCAGATACAGTTTCAATATCCATAAATCCCAGTGAGGCCGCTAAGCAAAGACAAAATGTAACAGCCCGGGTAAAAATTTTGGATTTTTACCGGACTGTAAAAGTCTATTTACCGTGATTTACTGTTGAATTAATCTTGGGTAATTAATTCAAGGTAATCGGGAGTCGTTTTTCGAAACCGAGGGTTTTCCCGCGCTCGTGATTTTTCCGTTAATTTTTCGGAACTAAGTTGGTATTTTTCGGGTTTCGGAATTTCTCGGAAAATCACACCGGAAAATAACTAAGGAGGTATCGGTTATTTTCTGGTCCGGATCGGATTCGCCCGTAATGCAGACGAACTGCATTATTGCTAATCACATGTTAAATAGTAATTAACATGTTATATAATGAGGAATCAGCAGAAGCAGCCGGTGGGAGAGGAGAAAAAAAAAGAGATAAAAGGAGAGGAAAAAGAAAAAGAGAGAAAAAGAAAAAAAGAGGAAAAATGGAAAAGAAAAAGGAAAAAAAAAGAAAGAAAAGAAAAAAAAAGGAAACGAAATCAGAAAAAAAGAAGAGAGGAAGAAAATAAGAGGAAAAAAAATAAAAAGAAGAAAATTGGAAGAAAATAGAAGAAAGAAAAGAAGAAAAATGAAAAGGAGAAATAAGGAAAAAAAGGAAGAAAAAAACTGGAAAAATAATAAGGTGAACAGTGCATCACCTTCGCCGCTCCTCCACTGTACACGCCGTGATGTTCCCGGCCTCTTCTCGACACACCGCCACAGCCAGGGGAGTCGCCGCGCCGTCGCGACCCCGGAGCTGCCTTCCCCGTTGCTTCCCACCGCCGGACGCGGCCGCTAGGGGCGTTGACCCGCCGCGCGACCCGTCGGATCTGACTCTCTGCGACGCTGCTCGGTTTCCTGCAGTCGCCGCGCCGCCATCCTGCCGCCCAGGGAGTCGCCCCAGCCTTGTCGACCTCGCGCGAGCTTCCCCTTGCCCGTACCTGCCGTTCGTCGCGCCGCCATCGCCGAACCCGAGGTGAGACCCGCTTGACCGCATCCGACCCGTGTCCTTTGGTCGGGTCGCGTTTATGGGTTGTGGGTTAATTGTTTTGGGCTGTGGGCTGTGTTGGGCCGGGCTGGGCGTGGGCCTGTGTACGGCCTGCTGCCTTGGTCTGGGCCGACACTATTCACGGCCCAGTCCGTTAATTAATAAAAAAAACAAATTATACATATATATATATATTAATCTATATTCTGGAAATTAATTTTGAAAAAAAATTATGTATTCATTTTGAGTAAATTACTGCCAATTTGATTCTGGAATTTTTATTAAAATATAAACACAATTACTTTGATAAATAATTATGTTTTGTTTTGGAAACTATTATTAATTGGAAAATTATATATATGCCTTGAAAATAATTTCTGGAAATTAAAATGCATATTATTTCGTCTGAAAAATTATGATTTTGCTATCTGTATATAAATATGTATTTTTGAAATTAAAGTTAATTATATTTTGTGTTGGAAAATTAAATTGTATATGTATATAGAAAAAAAAATACTATATTTATTTTCTGAAAATTATAAATAGCTTATTATTTTCTGGAAAAATTATGATGAATATTATTCTGGGAGATTATAATTATTTTATGAAAATTATTTGAAAAGAGTTATAATTAAAATATAGTACCGAAATTATATTCGGATATACGTATGGATAAATATTTTCGATAAATGATAATAATATCGAGTAAGAACCGGGATGGGTGTATATCGTAGTATTGGCATCATTGCATACCAAATATGTGCATTTATGTGAGTGTATATTGATTTGTGGTATAGGTTGGATATCGGGCAGTTTCCCGAGGAGCCGGCGTCGAACCGGTCATAGTTTCCGGAGTTGAGTAATCGGCCAAGGTGAGGATGGATTTCCTTCAATATGTGCCTGTATTACTCAGTTGTTATGTTTTGTTGGTTATTGCATTGTTGATTGTTGTTTTTGCTGTGTTTGGGTGCGGGATGTCTATCCCGGTGTTTTGACTTGGTTTTTGGGATGTTTATCCCCGTGTCGACTTTCTGTGTCCTTTGGAATAAATATAATGGAATAATTAATGAATTGTGATGAGGATGTCGATCCTCGGTATTTCGGTTAGGGATGTCGATCCCCGTGACTTGGTTTTTAATGACGGTAATATAATTGTCACGTGGTAAGTAGAGGTACGACCGGATGGTTAGAGACTGTTTGTGGTGGCCATGATCTGGGTTACTTGATAAGCATGTCTATGCTTGGGATGTCTATCCCGGTTTGTTATTTTTTGGGATGTCTATCCCAGGGTTCTTTTTGATCTGGCACCAGAAACAGGTTGATAACCTGGTACGACCCTAGCTTATTCGTGACGGGGCCCGGTAAAGATAAAATTGGTAATTGGTTTTTATTTGAGTCTTTTGGTTGGGCTGTTTAGCCTGTGTTTTTGGACTTGAGTAATTTTAGTTGCATATTGATCGTCTTTCCATTGTCGTGAGCACTTCGGACTCACCCCTCACCTGCGGGCTTTCATCCCGTAGGATGAGTTATTTTTGGTACAGGATTGGTGCATTCCAGACAGGCTGCAGCGTTATCCCTTGGACAGGCTTGGATCCATAGTTTGCATCTATTACGCATACAGTGTTAGTGAGTCTTAAAGTCTTCCACTGTGCACTGTTTTATTATTATTGGGCCATTGGGCCGTGTTGAGTTATTTTTGTTGTTATTATTATGGGCCGTCGAGCCCGAGTTATTGCTGTTCACACTGTATGCTTGGGCTTTGTTGGGTCGGTTTGTCACAGTTCCGGCTTGTGTTTACTGTGTACGGTAAATGCGGGTCGGGGCGTCTCACAAAACACCATAGCTTGAGCTTCAAGAATTTCGACTGCCAAAGTGTGTTCTGTTGATGTCCACGCAAGCATCATGATATCTCCATCTGAATTCCTGATCACAGCACCGAGGCCACACCTGTCTTCACCAAACACGCCTGCATCCATATTAAGTTTGTATTTTCCTGTAGGTGGGGGCTTCCATAATCGGGGGGAAAGGTTATTTAAAGATGGGACATGAGGCCTTTCATGTATCTCATGTGCCCTCAAGTAACTCTGTAATGTGTCCAGGGCCATAATTCGAGTCTGTTGTTGGTCCACATCCTTGCTGCCAAACAAAAGGGTATTTCTTGAGAACCACACTCCCCATAGCAACATAACACTTCACTCCACATGTTCCTGTGCCATTTTCTCCCATATTTGAAGGAACCACGACCTAAAAGAAAGGTCAGGATTGATAGTAACTAATGCAGACCATGGGTGTGTTTCCAGATTCCAGAGAGCTTTTGTCCAACTATAGTGCAGGAAGAGATGAGTGGAATTTTATGATTTGAGGCCACACCGAGGGCAGTTGGGATCAATGGTCATACCCCTGCGGATTAGATTCTCCCTTGTAGGAGAGAGTTGTTGAGCGTACGCTATAGAAAGTGTCGTACTTTTAGAGGGACCTCAAGGCTCCATATGTGGTTCCATGGGATATCTACATTAATGCTCCCGTTGCTGGTGGTAGTTAAAGAAGAATCCTGCTTAGAACATGCCAGATGATAAGCAGAGCATACAGTAAAGAAGCCCTTGTTAGTAAATTTCCAAAAGAAAGAATCAGGTCCAGACTCTTGTATGAGGGGAATATGTAATATCTATGCAGCCTCAAAAGGCAAAAATACCTGATTAATCAGCTCTTTGTTCCATCTCTTTTTATCTGCAAGAAACAAGTCCTATACATATATAAGGTCATCAGGATGTGGATTTGTAGTCCACGGTTTACCTCCATTTTGTTCCAAATGCCACTTGTGCTGCTAGATATTAATAGTGGTGCCATTGCCCACTCGCCATCTCAATCCCTCATCCACAATCTCCTGGGCTGCCAACAAGCTTTTGAAAGTGTAACTCATATTTTGGTTTGGATTGACCTCCAAGATAGATTTATGCTTCAAATATTTGCTCCCATACATGCGAACTAGGATGGAGGAATTATCACCCAATAAGCGCCACACCTGTTTGGCCAGTAAAGTAAGATTAAAAGCATGTAGATCCTAAAAGCCTAAACCACCAACCTATTTTGGTTTGCATAATTTTCCCCAACTAGCCCAATGTGTCTTCCTCTCTTCTTGTTTCTGTCCCCACCAAAAATTGACAATAATAGATTCGATCTCATGGCACAATTCCTGTAGGAGTAAGAAGCAACTCATAATGTAAGTGGGGATGGATTGAGCAACTGATTTAATTAATACTTCCTTGCCTGTAAAGGTCAATGCCTTCTTCTTCCAGCACTTTAATTTCTTCCAAAACCGATCCTTGATAGAGGCAAAGGTTTGCATCTTGGATCTACCCAGGATAGTTGGTAACCCAAAGTACTTGTCATGCACTTCTACAGCCTTCATTGAAAGAGTTTGTTGTAAACTAGATTGTGTCGATTCTGGTACATTGCGGCTAAATGAGAATGTAGACTTGTCCAGGTTTATTTTCTGTCCAGAGGCAGCCTCATAGTCCCGAATTATAGAGAGGATCTTCGCAGCTTCCAATTCTGAAGCCTGGGAAAATATGAGGCTATCATCTACAAAGAAAAGATGGGAGACTAATGGGGCAGATTGGGAGACTTTGACACCATGGATTGCACCCTCCATCTCAGCTTGCTGAAGCATTAGAGAGAAAGCTTCTACATATATTAAAAAAAAAAAGATAAGGCGACAAGGGGTCTCCTTGACGGATTCCCCGAGATGGTTTGAAACTTGAAGATGGGACACCATTTATCAAGATGGAATAATTAAGCGAGGAAATATAGTTCATAATGATGCGAATCCATCTAGAATCAAACCCAATTTTTTGCATCACTTTCTCCAAAAAAACCCACTCAACCCTATCATAAGCTTTGCTCATATCTAACTTAAGGGCCATATGCCCTCTCTTATGTTTAACTTTTCTTTTCATGGAATGAAAAATTCAAAAGCAGCAAGTGCATTATCTATGATTAAGCGTCCCAGGACAAAGACACTTTGGTTTGGTGAGATGATTTGGGGAAGAATGGGCTTAAGGCGGTTAGCTAAAGTCTTTGTTACAAGCTTAAAGATGACATTACAAAGGCTAATGGGTCGGAATTGGAGTGGGGTGTCAGGTTCCTTAGTTTTGGGGATAAGAACTATGTGGGTATTATTTATTGGGCTAAGATCCATGCTATGGTTCTGAAAAAATAAAACAGTATCTAGGACATCATGCTTAACAATATGCCAAAATTTTTAGAAAAAAAGAGCAGGCATACCATCAGGGCCAGGGGCTTTTGTGGGGTGCATTTGGTGAAGAGCTGCCTTGACCTCCGCTTCAGTGAATTGCCTGGTCAACATGGTATTCATGTCAGGAGTGATGCAAGTGTTGATGCATTCTAGAACTGGATCTAGTGGAGTTGGGGATGTTGAAGTGAACAGAACATCAAAGTAATGCACCAACTGTTGCTCAATTTGTAATCTATTCCGCAGCCACTGACCACTGTCATCTTTTAATTTCATAATACGGTTTCTTTTCTTTCATTTGGAAGCCTTTTGGTGAAAGAAACTCGTATTTTTATCCACATCCTTCATCCACGATATTCTCGACCGTTGCCGCCATAGTACTTTCTCTCTTTCCTCTAAAACAAGAATTGATGCCTCAATTTCTTTCTCCTCTTGGTACGTACCAGGATTGTGTGGGCTTTATTGTAGGTTCTGCAGTGTCTTGCGAAGTTTCTAGAGTTGGGAGCGAATGTTTCCAAACTGTGTTTTATTCCATGTTTGCAAATTCTGGCCACATATAGATAGTTTTTCTCTAGTATTACCAGGTGGGTTTGAGGCATTCAACCAAGCATTGGTAATTGTCTGCTCACATCTGTCATATGCTCTGTCCAGACTGCTTCGAAACGAAAAAGATTGCCCACGGTATTACTTGCTTCCCTGGACCCAAATAGTTGTAATAGGATGGGGGCATGGTCTGACTTTTTCCACATTAAATGTTTTGTTGCGGAAACAAGTTAGCCCAAGCAGGAGATAGTAAAAATCTATCCAGACGTTCTCACACTATGTCCCCATTGGCTATTCAGCGGCTCTAAGTGTACTGTGGCCCGAAGAAAGTGGAATCCACCAGGTTACAAGTTGTGAGGGTGTCCTGGAAATTCTGCATAACCTGTTGGGACCGTGGGTTGCTCCCTTCTTTCTCAAAGGAATAGAGAATCTCGTTGAAATCCCCACACAATAGCCAAGGACCATCAGAGTTATCATATAAGGACTTGATAAGAGACCAAGTAAGGTATTTGTTACCTGCTTCTGGCCATCCATACACACCAGTTAACTGCCATGGTGCTAATGATTCCCATCTCTCTACCTTCATATCGATGTGGTGGATTGAGTAGGACTGTAGAGTGATCATAATTTCATCAGACCAGAACATAGCTAGACCTCCACTACGTTCCTTGCCTTGTCCCACACAATCAACATAGAAACCATTTGCAAAATCCAACTTACATCGAATCTCTTCCAGTTCTGACGCCTTCCGACGTGTCTCCATAACAAACACCAGTGTGGGAACATACTTGTGCACCAGCGCACATAGAGCACGAATTGTGGGGTTGTTCCCTAGTCCCTCACAATTCCAGCTAAGGAGACTCATGGTTCTCGATGGGGCCGCTCCGCAATCTCTGCCGTTTGGTGTTTTTTGGTGGTGGAACCCATTTCACACTCCATCCCATCCTCCTCTTCTGATCGATCCCGCCTCCACAGCCCATCAAAAATCAAACTTGTATTTTGTGTTACTCGCCCTCGCCCGAGAAGTTCGACTCATTAGGTTTTCACAAAGCTCTCTACTTTAGTTTACCATCATTAGGTTTTTTTTTTTCGTCTAAGTGGTTTATTCTATTTTCCATAAGTCTTCAACTACTTGGATCAACAAATTCAAGTTAAAAGTTTTCCAAAGATTCGCATGGTCAGGATGTTATTTGAGATGTTGCTCTTTATATGTTTGTTTCTATTCCTTTTTGTATTTGAGTTTGGTATGATTAATTTGTATAATTTAGAAAATAAGCTGGATTGGCTGGAGAGTTGGCATTATAAAGTTTGGGTATTCTGTTTTATTAGTAAATAAAGTCTCAGTGCTTACGCAGAAGAGAAATATAAAATGTACTAACAAAGAAATGTTGGGATAGATAATGTAAATTGACATTAAAAAAGACTAACCGCCATTTACGATTAAAAATACATTTATTGCCTACACCTTCAGCATCCAAGCAATTTTGTTTTGATATAATTTTTTTGGTACATCGGAATCCTAATAACTACCCATAACCTTATCTTAAGCCCATATCACCCTAAATCCCACCCACTCTTGATTAATCCTTTAACTTCTTAAATGAAACACCAAGAGAGATGCCACTAATCATAAGTGGTGTTGATTGTGGTTTTGACATATTGATTGCTATTAGTTTTATTTTTTTACCCATTTTTAATTTTTTTTTTATTTTTTTAAAATGCGCAAGCCGTTTGAGTTCAGAGAAAGAAGCCATCCTCATCATCATCATTTGCTTCTCTCTTTATGAGTTGAAAAATAAAATTTTATTTACAAAGTGGGACCAAAAGAAGGATATAAGAACAAATTTACAAACAACCGTCTCATCAACTGCCAATAAAAGGTGTTAGGATAAAATTGTGAATTAATAACGATTTAAAAAGAAAAAAAAATCTGGCTAATGCAAAGCTATACCCGCGTGTACGCAAGACAAGATGGCGAGTTGTTAGATAAGTAGTGCTATATCGTAAATGGGCATGGATTCATCAAAGATGGATTTTGAGGAATCCAGTCTATGAAAAAAAAAAAAAAAACACCAGTGCTACTGTAGAATACCTCAAAAATTGGCTTATTTCCTTGTATCCACTATATCCCATTTGATTTACAAGAAGTCCAAGAAAAGAAAAATGGGAGGTGGGAACCCATAGCGGTCCTTTTCACAAGTTCTAATTGTCTGAATCTATCATCTTCTCATATCATCTGAGACTGTAGAAATAGCTCAAAAACTGCAAAAGATCAAACACCAAAAAAGGGCATCAAAAATAGCACAACAGCGCAGCTCCTAGCCTGCAGCTCATAGTATCTGTGGCTTATAAGGAGAAACACACTTATCAGCTGCATCAACATCACAAGGGTCAGAAAAGCTATGACCCTGGCCTTGTAAATATTCCATATCATTCCCTTCAGGAGAATCCGACAGCAGTTTCAAGAAACTATCGGAGGAATGAGCAAATGCATCAGAGCTAATGGAATCTAAACCTGCAGCCATCACCACTCCTAACTTGGGTTCACAGCTATCTTCTAGTTGATCAAGAGACGTGGCTGTGGATGCACACACAGTACTTGTCTTGAAGGGCATTGCCAATTGATCAACTGAACTAGATCCCACTCCTCCTCCTGATGAATTACATGCACCGTCAACTTTACCCTTAATATTCCTGAATGACTCTCCAACCTCAGACGGATGATCATTAATCTGCGGCTTTTCTTTAGGCTGATCATTAATATGCCACTTTTCTTCATTAGGCAATGTAGTACTACAAGGCTTCTTTGCAAGCCACCAGCTCCTCACATCATTGTCCGTTCTTCCAGGTAATTTAGATGCTATGACCGACCACCTAGATGTTACATTACATATATATACATAAATGCCTAGAGTGCAATACAAAGTTTTTTTAAAAAAAAGAATTGAAAAGAAAAGAAATAACAACATATATATATATAGTTTTTTTTTCTGTATCATCGCCTGCTCTAACAACAGGTAGATGCATTTTTTTCCCTGAACACGAACTAGGAATAGGAGCTATATTTTTTTTAGATAAAAGGAACTGATAAACAGTAGTTAATTAATTACTTGCAAATGCTGCTGGATAATTTTCCTAGAGAAAGAAAAAATAGTTAAGATGAAAGTGAATAATTACTTGTTACCGAGAGTTGCTTGAAGTTGAATAATTTGAGACTCCTCTTCGGGTGAGAAAGGACCACGTTTAATGTCAGGGCAGAGATAGTTAACCCAACGAAAACGACAGCTGTGTCTATTCCGACGGAGACCTGCAGGTCAAAACACATCATATATGGTTTGAAAAGAAAAAGGAGAACAACATCAACCCTATATAGTATATATTAAACCAGCTAATTAATTACGTGCCTTTGGATCTGATTTAGTTGCGGCGCTGAACAGGAAATTAAAGAGATCAATAGATTAAAAAGAAAAACCAGAAGGAAAAAATATATAAAAAAAGAAAGACCTGATTTTTTGGAGATAATCTGCCAGGAACCAACGCCATGTTTGTGGATTGTTTGACGCAGGATTTCGTCTTCTTCAGCACTCCAACGACCTTTCTTTACTTCTTCATCTTTCTCGCAAGATGCTGCTGCTCTACCCATCTCCCTTCCTTTTGTTTTTGGCTCCCTCACTTTCCTTTCACTTTCACAGGCTACACCAAAATAAACCCACCAGGGGGACCTCAATTGATAATGAGATCAGTATCCTTTCGAACCCGATGATGATCATCGGTTCCAATGCCACTTACACATGTTAGGTCGTACTATCTTATTCTTGTACTTTGAACCAAGAAGCTAGCAGAAGCATTACTATATGTGTCATTTTATTTGTAGTAGAGTTGGAGTCAACTAGACAGACCCACGCCAAGTTCTGCTTGTGTCAGGTTTGAACAAAAAGTTCTGCTTGTGTCAGGTTTCAACAAAAAGTGTAGGACGAAGAGAGACAGGACCTAATTGTGGCGACTGTTTGTTTTAAGTTCACTTAACCATAACAATTACTCGGTGAAGCATATATGGTTTCTACCCTGCAGACTATCTAAAACCCCAAAGGATAATTGGCATGTACATACTATTACTAATACTACTAATAGTAGTTTCTTTGTGTGCAACAGTTATGTTAGAAAACCAGACATTGCTTTTTTAAGTGCCGCCGTATTGTGGGAAAGAAGAAACAAGAATTGTGTACAATCGCAACTTACTTGGGTGTTTAGATTTCTTCAATTTTTTTTTTTTCAAGCCTAGGGCCTGTCAAATGTCAATTCCAGCCAATCGCTATGACATGACAGACTTTTTACAGTGCAGTGCTGTCCATGCCTCTACTCATTTCAACAATTTCTAGTTAAATGTCCTCCATACTCTATTAATATTTTGACCAACAAAAATCGTACTAATAATACAAAAGCTTATTTCTTTTTTTTTTTCCCCCATATGGTAGTATCATTTTTTTTTCCTTTTACGTAGGATAGGAGTAGTAGCACCCCTCATCCTCTCTTCTTCTTTTTTTTTTCGTTAAAAAAAAATCCTCTCTTCTTTTTTTTTTGTTTTTTCTTCTATTTTTTTCCCAGGTTGAAGTGATTGGCAATTGAAAGGAGCGAAAACACAATTGGAATGGGAGGGAATAGCAATTAAAATCACACATTGATAATGGATTAGGCAACCATTTCCCACGACAACAGACAGAGAATCTTTTTTCTTTTTGCAGGCTGTATTATGTAAGTGGTCAGTCGTCTTTTAATGAAAAAAAGGGCTTTGTGTGTCTTTGCCAACGTCATGGTAGTGTCTTGGCGACCACGGCTTTATGTTGACCAGTCAATCAATGAGCATAGCACAACTACTCAAACTGTTATCTTTTTAGGTTCCAAAAGGAAAAGCCCATTCTATCCGAGAAAGGCTTACATAGTTGGTGCCTATCTTATTCGATGAACGGCCCATTCTATTTCTTTTTCTTTTTTAGCAAAAGAAATGCGGTTAAGTAGATTGAAAAAAAAAAAAAACCGACCTTATTCTTATGGGAGTTGCTACTGTACTTTTGGAAAATTCAAGGTACCAAAACCCAAGCAATATTGACCAACAGAATTGAAACAAGTGGATAACAAATACTAATTACAATTTAGTCTGACATTATATAAAAATTATATATTGACCCCTAAAGTTTTTTCTTTTTTGCAATTTAAAATGTTAATAGATAGTAAATTTTGTTTTCTTTTTTTAATAAAATTTAGTTTTCTTATTGCACAGGTATTGACCCAAAAAAATATTTTTTAATAATTTTTTTACAAAATTAAATACAATATATATAATAAGAAATAAATATGTGAAAAATATGTTTCAAAACTATAAAAATTTTTAAAAGGTAGAGAATAATTAATTCAAATATTCAATAAATATTTCAGTATTCTAATAATTTTTTAGAAAAAAATTTAAAAGATATAGGATACTTCATTCTAATATTCTATGAATATTCATAGTCTTTCATAGAAAATTTTAAAAATTTAAAAAGCAGTTTTTTTTCGTAAAATACATTGGTAAACACACGCACACGAGGCCAGATCGAACCTGGGCTGCCTTGGGCATAGCCTTAGTGCCACTTCGCTACTGAGGTGCTGGCTTAAAATGCTATTGAATAATTCATTCTAACAAAATTTTAAAAATTTTTAAAAGCTATGGAATTATTCATTCTAAAATTATATGAATACTTTTAGTAGTTTATGAAAAATTTTATAAAGCAACAAAATAATTTATTTCAGTATCATATGAAAATTTCAGTACTTCACTGTAAAATATTAAAATTTTAAAATTTATAGAATAATTTATTCAAATATTTATAAATATTTTATTATTTCACTAAAAAATTATAAAAATTTGAAAAGATATAGAATAATTTATTTCATAATTACATACATGTGAAGCGCCCCGACCCGTATTTACTATACACGGCAAACACGTGCCGAAACTATTCATATTGATAGAACAGACAGTACATCGCAGTCAAAATACTACACGGTAAATTCAGATACAACATGTGAAGGCCCTCCCCCTGAGGGACCCACCAAATCCAGGTATTGTTACATCACTCCCTCCGCCCGATTAAATCCTTTACCATGCTGCAGCACTAGGGATTCGAACTCGGGACGTGATGCTTTTTATCCCCCTCAAGGAGAGCACCTTCACCAACTCATCTGCAGAAGAATTGGTGAAGGTGCTCTCCTTGAGGGGGATAAAAAGCATCACGTCCCGAGTTCGAATCCCTAGTGCTGCACCATGGTAAAGGATTTAATCGGGCGGAGGGAGTGATGTAACAATACCTGGATTTGGTGGGTCCCTCAGGGGGAGGGCCTTCACAAAAAAAGGCGCCTTTTCTGTGAAGGCCCTCTCCCCGAGGGACCCACCATATTCAGGTATTGTTACATCACATCCCTCAGCCCACACCTCTTGGGTTTAATCCTTTACCGTGCTGCAGCACTAGGGATTCGAACTCGGGACGTGATGTTTTTTATCCCCCTCAAGGAGAGCACCTTCACCAATTCATCTACTGTGGAAGCCCGTACCCCAATCAAATAAAATAAAAATAATTAAATGAAAAAGAGTTACCAAAATACTCTTGAAACCCGGGGTACAAAAACCGATGCTTCGGTACACAAACATTTTCCATGAAAATGTATTAACAACGAGATGTCATAAAAATAAACGAGATCAACCGGCTTAACAAATAATAAGCCATCACGGCATCACGCCGATAAAATATCACAAATCATCTCCGGCTAACTGCCGAAATAAAGATAAAACATTTATAACATCTCGAGTTATTTAACATGCAGCGGAAGATGAAAGTAATAATAATACTCAAGATAGAAAATATCATGCATATGGCCCTATGGATCCCACCAAGAGATAATGCACAACTACCTGCTGAAGTGACTGCGTCTGATCTCCGAGTCGAAGGTGTAAGTGAGTCTGCACGCTAACTAAAGTCTGAAAAAACAACGGTGGCGATTATGTGAGTCGCCTACTCAGTGAACATTAAAAGTCTAAATATACATGAAAGTGAAGTCATGCTCGTAGGGTGAGTAGCTCACGAGCACAAGTACAGCATACAAGCAAATCAGAATCACACACCATCACATAAATGTTTTATTGTATTATAGCTCGTATTGTTTGAGCTCAATGCGTTATCTTATTGTTATCATTATTATTATTTTTATTATTATGGGCCCTCTACTGTGAGTCAAGTCTCGGTAGCGCATCTGATCAGATCAGGGTGTGAAACCCAAATGTCGAACCTCAGAAGGGGTAGATTCTGAGGCCAAAAACCACTGATAAATCTCAAGTGGCCGCTAGCTACCTGAGGGTGCACTCAGACACACCTAACCGGTGCAAGTCTTCCAGGGGTGCACCTACATCCCCTGGGCATGCTAAACAGCATAATGTGACCCGAGGTACCCAACCCTCCTCGGGGCTACCAACCGACACCACAGTAGAATTTAGTATTTTATTCTTAATTAAACCCTTATATTTCCATTTGAAGTACATTATGTCTTTCAGGGAAGTGTGTATGTGTCCCTGTATCATCCGGGCCTGCGGCCCATAACCACATATTATCACCAAAAGTGTATTACGTAGTATATAACAGTTTCTCATGTAGAATTTAGCCATGTAAATCAATCAAGCATACAATTCCAATTATCGCATGTAGCAAACAAGGCAAGTAAACAAACAAACCACACCAACATGCATTCACAAAACATATATAAAAGACTTGTAATGTCACCTCAAAATGCAAGTTATGACTTCTTCCCGATCCGAGTCTACAGCTCCCGATGTATCTCCCGTGCCTGAATGCCGGCACATAATATAATCACTAAACCAATTTTAGGAATAAAAACGTGCATGTATGCTAAAGGTACGCTCTTATCGAGTAACTCCCGTCCCTAACTAACAAATCGTAAGATTTCCGGGCCTAAGCCCAAAAGGTTATTTTCTCATTCATAACCCCAATGATTACGGATCTAAGGTTCATCGGTTTAAGTTCGTTAACAATTCTCGGGCCTAAGGCCCACTAAATCCTTAATCACAAATTCCGGGCCGAGGGCCCATTTTCTTACGTCCATAATTTTACCGATTATGAAATTGGGCTTCGAGCCCGTTCTTAACATCCGTGAGTTTAGTTGTCCGTGATTAGGTCTTAGGTCCGTAATTTTAAGTCCAATTAAATACCCTAAGCTTCAAATTGAAGTTTTTAGGCCTGGGCTCGGTTTTTTCCTAAAACCGTCCTAAAATCGTTCCCGAGCCCAAGAGTTGATCGGCCTAAAGTTCTATCCGTGTCGGTAATTTCTCCCGGCCACACACTCTAACTCTCCGCTCTCGGTAATTCATAATTCACATAATACGTAAATAATAATATGCATTTCCATAAATAATTCAAAACTCATATACAAGACAAAACCGAGACAAACAGAGGATAAATACCGTCTAGGTAGGAAATATATGTCGTTGGTCAAAATCCGGGTCTTCGCCGGAAAATTCCCGAGCCTTCGCCGGAACAGTGCACGCTCGCCGGATTCCGGTCTCTTCGCCGGAATTTCGCCGGAATTTCCACAGTGTCGCCGGAAACAGTCTCTACCCACTGCCACGAACAACCGAACAACAACAAAAACAACTTGAATTCAACACAACCCCCACATATCCACAAAAACGAGTTATAGTGAAAAGTACAGAATGGATCCTTACCCGGGATTCACGGGTCTCGGATCTGTCTCCCCCGATCTGACGCCCAATCGTTGACAGCCACCACTAGCCCGAGCAAGTACCCCCCTGCTCAAACCTGGCCAACCCCGCCACTGGAAATCCGACACAAGCAAAGCCCGAACCCAGCGTTTCCCGGCCGACCACGTCAACCCCGACAACACAACACAACCATCCGAACACCCCAACACACACGCACACATCAACGTCGGAGCACGCGACACACACACACACCCACGCGCATAACCGGTCAGAATCGACCACCGGGTAAACGAAGAGAACAACAAGGAAATAGAGAAGGCGATGCTTACCGGAGAGGTCGAAGGCACGACTCACCGGTGGCCTCGTCGCCTCTGCTCACGCCGGCCCTCGTCCCAGCCTCCTCTGCAACTCGTGGTGGTGGCGGCGGCTTCGTGTCCCTGCGACGGCGACACGAGAAGAGAACAGCAGGTGGCGTTGGTGGTGAGAAAGAAAGGAATAGAGGAGTGATGGGTTGGAATCAAACCGGAAAGAAGAGGAGAGGAAGACGAGATGGAAGAAAAAGAAAAGAAAGGAAAAGGATCTGTGAGGGTTGCAGGGTGGAATGCAGGGAAGAAGAAGATAAGAAAAAGGAAGGAGATAGTGGGGAACAAGGCCGTTGGGGTGACGGCGGCTTGGTGGAGGAGCAACGGGAAGAAAAAAAAAAGTAAAGAAGAGAAGGAAGAGGTGAAGGGGAAAGAAGAAGGGGGCTGCTGGGGTTAGGGTATGACCCGCCAGCCGACGACGCGTCGTTGGCTGGGCGCGGTCAACCCGCCTCAGTTGACCAGCCTTTTCTTTTTTTTTTTTTTATTAAACCCTCAAAACGACGTAGTTTCGAACGAAACTACGCTAACCCTCTCGTTTCGCCCCGAAACACATTCCGATATCAACGAAACCCGAAGCATGAGAAATCTCAACTGGAAATTGACATTTCCAAGGAAAAATAATTTATTTCCTCGACTAAAACTCGAAAATACTTCAAGGGTAAAATTGGAATAAATTTCTGAAAATTCCGAAAATCAAATTATAAAATCCGGGGCGTTACAGTTCTACCCCACTTAAGGAAATTTCGTCCTCGAAATTCAATCATCAAGTCCGTAGGTCCTACCACGATAAACTTCTGGTGTTCTCTACCAGATGTCAGAACTTATTGCGAGATGTCGCTTATACCCTTACGCGGTGTTTCTCCTGTCTATAAAAACCGTACCTCTGAGTTGAGAACTCACTCACAACTATGGACTCACCACTAAGATCCCGTACTACCTCTGACTCAGAGGATAACAGTTACATCGGTGGTAAAGCTTTCCCGACAAGCTCCGATGAGGAACCTCCTAGGAAGCGGTTCAAGACCAAGATCATCGGTCTAAAGGAGCATATGGTGATTCCTCCAAAACGGCGAAAGAAGCGTGTAAGCAAGGAAGGACCTTCTGGTAACAAGGATGTAAAAGATAGGAAAGGCAAGGCAACAGCTGAGTCCAGCACACCTCTGCAGATAATGAAGCAACTGGACACTTCACTGAAGAAGGTCCACACTGCAGTGATGCAAATTGAACTGGCCTATATGGGACTCTCTTCTCAGGTCGCGAATATACAAAAACTTGTAACCGATCTGAAAAATCATGTAACTCCGTAGAGTGCTTTTCTTTTGTTGTACTATGTTAAGAGATCAATAAAATAAGCTTTCTTCTTAATTCGAAATTCTTATATTACGATATTTCATTTTAAATAGATTAAATCCAGCAATAAGGTATGAAATTAATCATAAGGAAATTTTAAACGAACTAAAACTCGTTTAATAAAGTCAAAAAGACATTAAGAGGTGAAAACAAACATGTTTCCATGTTCGGCGCCCTGGATCAATTGCGAACATCCTCGATCCCGAAAACGTAACGTACACAGTTAACGGTGACGTCTGTTAGCCTCGTGAAAAAGATACCCGTTAACTGGCAAGGCGATGATCACGGGAGCGTCCTGTGTCCCTCGAAAGACACGTTACCCACTTGTCCACAATTGTCCGTATGAGCCAAAAACGTCTGTCTCGTCTCACATCTCTCCACGCTGTCCGAACAGCTGTAAGTTTGTCGCACACGCACTCTACTCGAGGTGTGGTCCACACGGTCTAGCCACAACGGTCACGAGTGCATGTGACAAAGATGTAGGAACAAGTCTTAAAGAATCCAAATTGAAGTAGCCCGGGAAATTGAGAATTTAAAGGTAGAGAAGGACAGATAACCTCTGGCATTTATTGCCCGAACAACAAACACATAACACGTTCAATATTAAATGAAGCAACGGTAAAGTTTCAAAGAGTAAAAACTTGAAATTTGAACGTAATAACCACGCTCCTCCTAAGGTTATAAAAGACGGTAAAATGAGGAGTAAGTCATCAAAGCATTTTTAAGGCAATTCTACGCCCAGACTAAGAATCCTCAAAACTCAAGAAAACCAAACACCTATACGCCCAAACACAATGCCTGCCCCATCATCAGTTTTCTTTGTCGAAGGTGCCAACCTTGGCAGAAGGAACCGACTGGCCTATAGTATGGTCAATGAACGTGCCGAAGAACTACCAAACGAGCTCGGCAGGATGCCCCGGCTGGTCTTCGTCGATGAGCTCTACTCATCGCGGTTCTTTGTCACACCAATGGAAGAGGTGTTCTTCCTGGAGGATCACGGAACGCTGAGGACATCCTACTACGGATCGGCGAATACCGTAATGTTCTTCATCTCCGACAGGCTTCAGGAATTCAACCTGGAGTCTACTTGCCAGACGGTGGAGCAAGGTGCCTACTACCAGCTTGCGATGACGGCCCAAAGCATACCCAGGATGACGCGCTTACCTCCAACTTGGCCAAAGGTACGACTGCTGGTTTGGAATTGCAGGGGAGTTGCAAGGCGCGCTCAAGAGTTCTCACGTACGCTGAGGGACTTGAAGAACCAATACAAACCGAATATGGTTCTTCTGACGGAGACGCAATGGCAACCTCGGGACGATCACGGCCTCATCCCTCTCCGATTCCCTCAAGCTAACCGGTTTGAGATTCCTGGCCAGCGCGACAGAGGCGGCATGTGGCTCTCGTGGAGCGACAGGATCACGGTCAACATTAACAACGATCCCAACAGCTTCCGCGTCAACGTCGTTCCGAACCGTTAAGTGTATTTTTCATTTAAATAAAATATCAGAGTCGTTGTAATATTTCCTTTTTATAAAATATCAAGATCATTGTAATGTTTCCACTATGTAATATTATTGTTAGCTTTAATAATATTTATATTTCTGCTTAATTATGGTACAAATTTCCACTTATGTAAATGAACTCCAAAACAAGCGTTGACAACATTTCATTCTTATTAATAATTCGTCCTCGAAGTCTTACATAACAACGATAATAATAGAGGAAAATCAACAAAACAAGTAAAGTAAATCCACTCGAGACATCTCATTCTTTTGGAGCGTCAGCAGCTTCCTCTCGAGTGATAGAATACACCCTAGGAGTTGCCATAGGTCGAACAGCACCTTCGCGGCTCGGGGCTCCAGCACTCTCTCGACTGCCTCCCAGGTGTCCAACACTCTTGTTTGGACCGGAAGAACCTGTACCATTAGCCACGGAGTTCTGTACGGTATACTGGGACCCACTACCTCCACTGTCACGAATCCTCGTGTAACACTCTGACTGGCGGTGTCCCTGCTTCCCGCAATACCAACACAAACTAGGAGGTCTAGTCCAAGGGCCCCGCCTCTGAGATCCAGACTGATAAGGCTTTCCTCCCGAGGACTTGCCTGGTCCACCTTGATACTTCTGTCCTCGGGACTTCTTCGAACCTTGGTAGGAAGAACCCTGTCGACTCATGTAACTTGTGTTACCCAAACCAAAATGTTGCTTCTTCTGTTCCGGCATTGTTGATTGTGTCTCCCGCTCGGCTGGCCGGGCCTCCTGCCCGATCAACTGAATCCTCTCAGCATCAAAAGCGGCCTCACAAACAGCTTCCCAAGTCCGGTGTCTCCCACCAGCTACTACCATCGCCAACTCGCGGCGTAGAGCGTCAACAAATCGCCTACACTGTGTCACCTCATCGGGCACAAACTCCCTGGCGTAAGAAAGAAGAATACTGAATCGAATCCGGAATGCAGAAACGGACTCATCGGGTCCCTGTTTCACCTCAAGAAACTGCTTCTTCTGGTCTTCCAAAAATCCAACGGTAATGAACTCCTTGTAGAATCTGTCCTTGAAGTCTGCCCATGGCATCACCACTGGTCTAGGTAGGTCCATAACAAGTCCTTGCCACCAGCTCAATGCGTAACCCGTGAACTTGTGTGC